>JAURVB010005567.1:0-12169 GCA_033002965.1 Piper betle
TTGTCGCCAACTCCATCCAGTCGCTGCCTCGACGTCGCCGACCCTCCAATGACCTTCCCCGACTGAAGCGGAGCCCAGCTCCGCCCATCCTGGCCTAATCTCGTCACCCCGCCATTGACCGCCGCCTCCGCCAACCTTGTCGTTGACGTAGACGCGTCGGGCTCGCAGAGCCGGTGCCAACGATATCCCATATCACCGCCACCCTACCTGTAGCAGCCGCCTGCAACCATTGCCAGAAAACTGCTAGAACTTGGAACCCATTGGAAAATTGCCGAAACCTGTTGGAAAACCAATTTTTGGAATTCACTGGATCTTCGGCCAAACTCATCTAGTCGAACCCAATCGAACTTTGGGCGCTATCGAGCGCCAAATTCGAGCTCTAAGACGGGCGATGAAACCCTAGCCGTTGCCAATTACCGATGATGCGAGGTATAATTACTTCTGATTTAATTATTTAAAATTAATAATTATTAATACAGTATGTTAGGATTGATCGTTTGACGTGATGAATGCCTGATAGTAGATGAAGTGATATTTGTATGATTTGAGTTGTGCGTAATAAATGCTAATTATCAAATGAAGTAAATTAAATCTGAGTATGATAGTTGATTGCAACGTCATTTAGAAAACATAATAAAATCAATGTGAATAGGATGAACTAGTGACATTTTTATTGTGATGAACATTGTTCATTGTTCGAGCACAAGGTGAATTTGGCTTGCTCGTTCGTTTAGCAGCCATATATATATATATATATATATATATATATATATATGTAGGCGTGCTACAGTGCGCCACATGAAAATGCAGCGCATTGCAGCGCAACAAATCTGGGCCGTTGGATGAAAATCCAACGGCCCGGATATAATTTTTTTTTTACCCTCTCCTCCTCCCCCTGTTCACGCCGCCCCGCCCCCCACCAGCCCCGGCCCTGTCCCGCCTCCGCCCGCAGCCCTCCCCCCACCTGCCCTGGTTCCCCCCGCCCGGTCCGCCGCCGCGCCCCCCGCCCGCGGCCTTCCCCCGACCTCCCATGTTTCCCCCTGCCCCCTCCGCTGCCGCCCCTTTCGCCGCCTCGTCCCCGCCCTCCCCCCACCTGCCCTGTGTTCCCCCACCTCCGTCCGGTTCCCCGCCCCCCAGCCGCCTATTTCGCCCCACCCCCGCCGCGGCCCCGCTCGCCCTTGCCCTGTTTCCGCCACCCTCCCCAGCCGCCCGTTTCGCCCCCACCCCCGCTGCCGCCCCACCCGTCGACCGAGCTCCTCCCCGCCGTCTGCTGCCCTAGCCACCTCCACGCCAGTGTCACTGCATCACCGCCGGCGGTGGCGTGACGAGGAACGGAGGAGCGATGGTAATTTCGTAATAAAAATTTGACTCGTTTCCGACTCGAGTCAAATTTACGAAATAAATTTTAAAAATAAAATATAATAAAATAAAAACTTGACTCGCTCCTTAATCGAGTCAATTTTACAAAATAAAATTTTAAAATAAAATAACATAAAATAAAAATTTGAATCGCTCCCAGCCGAAGCCGCCGCTTGCCTATCGCCTCCCTGCCGCCACCCACACCCTGCCCCCATTCCCACCACCGGCCCAGGCCCCCTGCCTCGCCTTCTGCCACCCCCTAACCCCCTCTCCGCCCGTTACGAAATAAATTAAAAAAATAAAATTTTTTATAATAAAAACTTGACTCGATCTTGCACGGGATCGAGTCAATATTATGAAATAAATTTAAACATAAAATAAAATAATTTTGTAATAAAACTTGACTCGTTCCTGCACGAGATTGAGTCAATATTATGAAATAAATTTTAAAAAATAAAATAATTTTGTAATAAAAATTTTATTCGTCCACATGAGACCGGCGCCATATATTCCCGAGCAGGCCCATCCAGCCCTGAGGCGGCGACAAAAAAAAATTAAACAAAATAATTTCTTAATAAAAACTTTATTCGATCCCGACTCGAGTTAAAATAATTTATTACGGAATTATTTTATTTTTTTTAAATTTATTTTGTAATAAAAATTTATTCGGTAATAAATTTATTTTGTAATAAAAACTTGACTCGGTCCCGCACATGATCGAGTCAGGTTTTATTACAAAATTATTTTATATTTTTTAAATTTATTTCATATTATTGACTCGAGTTAGATCGAATTAAGTTTTTATTATGAAATTATTTTATCTTTTTAAATTTAGTTTGTAATAAATTTATTTGGTGACCGAGTTAAGTTTTTTAAAAAAATTATTTTATAATATTAGCTTGATACGAGTCGAGAACGAGTCAAGTTTTTTTATGAAATTATTTTATATTTTTAAAATTTATTTCTTAATGAAAACTTGACTCATCCCGACTCGAGTTAAGTTTTGCAGCGCATTGTATATCGCTCACACGGTATTTCGTAATAAAAAAATTATTTTATAATATTAAATTGAGTTAAGTTTTTATTATAAAATTATTTTATTTTTCTAAAAAATTATTTTGTAATATTAACTCGAGTTAGGACAGAGTAAAGTTTTTATTACGAAATTATTTTATTTTTTAATATTTATTTCGTAATAAAAACTTACTCGAGTCGGGATCGAGTCAAATTTTTATTACGAAACTACCCTCCCCTGTTTATATCCACCCCTTCCATTTTGCCGCGCCACCCCACCGCCGGCGACCTCGCAGCCGGCTGCCAGCGGGGGGGGGTGGCTGCGCCGCGGGGTGGGGCCGTGGTTGCTGGCGGGGGCGGGGGCAGGGCCGGGTGGGGGACTCGGGCAGGGGGCTGGGGCGGGGCCGGGAGGGGGTGAGGGTGGGGGCGGGGCAGGGCGGGGCCGGGGGCGGCGGAATCCGGCGGCGGTGGGAAGGAGCCGGACGCAGGAGAAATGGGGGAGGGGTGAAAAAATGAAAACAGATCTGGGCCGTTGGATTTTCATCCAACAGCCCAGAATAAAAACGCTGCCAATGCGCTTCATTTTGATGCAGCGCATGGTAGCATTTATATATATATATATATATATATATATATATATATATTAAAATACTTAGTCTCAACAAAATTAGAATGTATATAATTTATTAGTACCTAATTATGTGATTTTTGCATAAAATTTATTTTAATTTCTGAGGAGATTCTAAAAATAATTGCACTTATATTGGAAATTTCAATATATAAAATTTAATTTAGAATCCATAAATAATTAGAATATTTATTTTAGAAGTGGATAAGGCTCTTCGGACAAGACCCTACTTAGTTGAGGTAAAACTTGGATATACAGTTCACGCAGTTTACGGTGTATATATATATATATATACATATACTCCCTGACAAGAAATTTATTACTGTTTTGAGTTCTTTTGCCATTTTCTTTCGTCTGGCGATGGCCGATTCCAAAAAAGTTGAGGGGCGTGATGAAGTTGATCATCATCGTCCATTCGATGACATTGATTCAAAGAGAGAAGACGAGACCACCGGGCATGCAGGTGATGAGGGAGAGGGGCATCATGATGATTATTATATTGATTCAAAGAAAGGAGAGGGGCATGATGAACATGTTGTCGTCCGTTCGATTACAGTTTGATAGTTCTCGCCCGAGTTGCTGACGCTTTCTTGAGGAAGGGCTGTCTAAAAAGTTATGCCGGTGCCGGTGAAAAAAGGACTCCTTCCCGGGCGAAAATAAAATTACAAGAAAGCTCAAGTATGACTATGAGTATGTGTTCCACCGACTTAGAGGATAATGCATGTGGGAACACCCATTACCCCACGTTGGACTGTCTCAGGAGCCGTTGTATTTATTGCAAATCGGGTGAGGGCACCTCCACCGACCGCACACAACAACGAGATAACCCAGCCGCCGGTGCCGACCTCGCTGAAGGACGTCATCAACCTTCACGTGCACCGGGTGCGCCGATAGCAGAAAGGACGTGGAAGGAAGTGCACTGGGCGATGGAAGGCGGTGAGGTAGTGCAGTTAGGGAAGAAGACGGTGCACAGGTCTGACATGTCCACGCACCAGAGCCGGTTGCTCCTAAACCGGGGCCTGGAAGCGCAAGTGTACAAGCACGTGTTGAAGAGGGAGAGAGGGGGCCTGCAAGGGCCTGGAGGTGGAAGTGCTGAACTATTACGGGGAGCGGTTCGGGATGAGATGAAGGTACCGGGCATCTCAGAAGGGGATGGTGTTCAATTCTGGGTGGTCGAAATTCCTCAAACAGCACGATGGGAGTCACCTCAAAGAAGGCGAGGCCCTCCTCCTCTTAGCCTTCCGAACGCAGCAGCAACGACTCTGGTTCGTCATCGTCCCTCAACACCTTAAAGATAAGATTAATTTACAGCACCAACATGATTGATGATCAAGATCAAAGTAATTCGGCACTAAGATGTTAATATTGCATGCAGGAAAAACCCCAACGATCTTTATCAAGATGATGATCAAAATCAAGATCAATATATATCATTGGGGCTTTGCAATATATTCTCTAGTGCTTAATTACTTCGTTGGTCGATAAATTACCTGACGTATGCAATTAAATTGTACTAGTATGATATAGATGTTTATTTTTTTGAATTATTTTTTGTACACGCACCCACGGCAATGCCGACAAATGCAAAAAAAGTATTATAATAATTGTTTGTTAATCAATAAATAAATGAATGAATTTTTTTAAAAAAACACTTGGTTGCTTGTCCGCGATGCATTGTGGAATGTAATATGATATTTAATCATTAATTTTTTTATGTTTAATTATTCTTAAATAATTTAGAATTTTTACTTAAATTTTAATTAATTTGAAATATAATATTTTCTTGTGTTACTTATGTATGAAATAAATAAAATAAGGCTATAACCTTAATTGGTAACATTTTGAAAAAAAGGCCTTTGGTTTTTATTTTTGATAAGAGGAATTAGGGCTGTAAATGAGCGAGTTAGATCATGAGTATTTGGCGTTCGGTTCGACTTGACTCGAAACTTGGCATTTAAATGCTCGATTTCGAACTAGAATCCTACAAGTCTAGTTTTAGCAATGTAGTATTCGACTTAACTCGGTTATAACTGAAACTCGATTTGAAATTGACTCGTAGTTCGACTCATATTCAACTCGATAATATATTATAATATCATTTATCTACTCAAAACACATTTAAAATCGTAAATAAATCTTATTATTGACTATTAATATAAATTCTAAAAAATAATTTTACTATAATAAAAGACTAAAAACTAATTTTAATTAACATGAGTCTACTACTCGCAAAAAATTTCTACCACAACAGTTTAATTGTTTATCATGACTTAATTAACTAAAATCATTAGGTTAACAAATTGTACATGTTATGACTTATATAAACGATGGACCACCAAAAAATATATAAGATAGCCAAAAAATTTACAGTTCATTACCAAGACAAAAATATATATAAAAAATATCATACCTATAATCGGGTTTTACATAATCCATTATCCATCAATAAGCCCATGTGTAAAACTGGTGGCTCGAGTTAGAATTTTATATTAATGAACTAGTCGACATAACCGTTTGTTGGAGTCAAGTAAATTTCATACCGCGTGCTAAGTAGCCATGAGTTATGAGCGATGGGGTCAAACACACTTGAGTATATGATGATAATGTCTAAAAGATGATAGAAAATGAGTTATCAGAATATATGAAAGAATGTAGTATATATATTTTTTATGTATTTGATAGTAGAATTATTTTTAAGCCGAATAATGCATTACAATGCATTATAGGGCACCTTGGGTGGGTTATTAGTTATAGAAATGTCATCGTGGAATTATAGTATTTATTATATATTTTTGGATTTTTGTTGGCATGATTACGACCTAGTTATTATTTATGGCTCGAGTCGGAGTCGAATCAACTTTTATTTATGAAATCACTGCTGACCAATTTCTACTACCGACGCTTCTCATTCCCCATACCCCCGACGCCAATCCCCTTCTTTGTCGCCAACGCCACCTTTGGCCGCCGACTATTGCCGATCGACACCGCTGGTCAATACCAGAACATCGCTGACCATTCCCCCCGCTGTCTGACTGTCGCCGCCTCCATCCAGTCGCTGCCTCAACATCACCGACCATCCGACGACCTTCCATGACCGGTGCGGTGCCCAGCGCAGCCCATCCCGCCTGATCTCGTCACCCCACCACTGACCGCCGCCTTCGCCAACCTTTTCATCGACATAAATGCGTCGGGCTCGCATTGCCGGTGTCAACAATATCCCATACCACCGCCATCCCGCTGGTAGCAGCCACTGGCAACCGTCGCCAGAAAACCGCTGGAACTATTCTGAAAGCAAGTGGAACCCATCAGAAAATCGTCGGAACATGTTGGAAAACAAGATTTTTGGAATTCATTGGATCTTCGCCCAAACTCATCCAGTCAACCCGATCGAACTTTGGGCACTGTCGAGCGCCAAATTCGATTTGTAAGACGAGCGATGAAACCCTAGCCGTTGCCAATTGTCGACGATGCGATGTATAATTACTTCCGTTTTCATTATTTAAAAGTGATAATTGTTAACACAGTATGTTATGATTGATCATTTGACGTGATGAATGCCTGATAGAGGATGAAGTAATATTTGTATTATTTCATGTGTGCGTAATAAATGCTAATTATCTAATGAAGTAAATTAAATCAAACTATGATAGTTATCTGCAACGTAATTTAGAAAACATAATAAAATTAATGTGAATAGGATGAACTAGTGACATTTTTATTGTGATGAACATTGTTGATTGTTAGAGCACAAGGTGAACTTGGCTTGCTCGTTCGTTTAACAGCTATATATATATATATTTGTGTGTGTGTGTGTGTGTTTGAAATACTTAGTCTCAACAAAATTAGAATATATATAATTTATTAGTACCTAATTATGTGATTTTTATATAAAATTTATTTTAATTTCTGAGGAGATTCTAAAAATAATTTTACTTATATTGGAAATTTCAATATATAAAATTTAAAATCCATAAATAATTCGAATATTTATTTTAGAAGTGGATAAGGATCTTCGGACAAGACCCTACCTAGTTGTGGTAGAACTTGGATATACAATTCAAGTAGTTTAGAACTTGGATATATATATATATACATATACTGCCTGACAAGAAAATTTATTACTGTTTTGAGTTCTTTTGCCATTTTCTTTCGTCCGGCCATGGCGGATTCCAAAAAGTAGAAGGGTGTGATGAAGATGATCATCATCGTCCATTCAATTACATTGATTCAAAGAAAGGCCTTTGGTTTGTATTTTTTATAAGAGGAATTAGGGCGGCTAATTGAGCGAGTTGGGTCATGAGTATTTGCCGTTCGGTTCGACCTGACTCGAAACTCGGCATTTAAATGCTCGAGCCGAATTTGAGCAATGTAGTGTTCGACTTAACTTGATTATAACTCAAACTCGATTTAAAATATACTCGTAGTTCGACTCATATTCCACTTGATAATATAATATAATTTCACTTACCTACTCAGAGCACATTTAAAATCGTAAATAAATCTTATTATTGACTATGAATATAAATTCTAAAAAATAATTTTACTATAATAAAAGAACAAAAACCAATTTTAATTAACATGAGTCCGCTACTCGCAGAATACTTCTGCCACAACAATTTAATTGTTTATCGGGACTTAATTAACTAAAATCGTTAGGTTAACAAATTGTACATGATATGACTTATATAAGATATGGAACACCAAAAACATATATAAGATAGCCAAAATAATTTCAGTTCATTACCAAGACAAAAATACATATATAAAAATATCATACCTATAATCGGGTTTTACATAATCCACTATCCATCAATAAGGCCATGTGTAAAACAGGTGACTCGAGTTTGAATTTTATATTAACGAACTAGTCGACTTAACCTTTCGTTGGAGTCAAGTCAATTTCATACTGCGTGCTAAGTAGGGTCTAGCTGTGAGTTATGAGCGATGGATGTCAAACGTACCTTAGTATATGATGATAATGTCGAAAAGATGATAAAAAATCAGTCATATAAATTTATGAAAAAATGTAGTATATATTTTTTATGTATTTGATAGTAAAATTATTTTTAAACCGAATAATGCATTACAATGCATTATAGGGAACCTTGGTGGGTTATTAGTTATAGAACATGTCATTGTCGAATTATAGTATTTATTGTATGTTTTTTGACTTTTTTAGGCATTATTACGACCTAGTTATTATTTCTGGCTTGAGTCGGAGTCGAATCAATTTTTATTTATGATATCACAGCTGACCTATTTCTACCACCCACGCTTCTCATTCCCCATACTGCCGACGCCACCCTCCTTCTCCGTCGCCAACGCCACCTCCGGCCGCCGCACTATCGCCGATCGACGCCGCTGGTCAATGCTAGATAATCGCCGACCATTCCCCCTGCCATCCGGCTGTTGCCGCCTCCATCCAGTCACTGCCTCGACATCGCCGACCCTCCCGCGACCTATTCGGGCTGGAGCGGAGGCCAGCGCCGCCCATCCCGGCCTAATCTCCTCACCCCACCACTGACCGCCACCTCCGCCGACCTTGTCCTCGACGTAGACGCGTCGGGCTCACAGAGCCAGTGCTAATGATATCCCATACTACCGCCATACCGCTAGTAGCAACCGCCGGCAACTATCGCCACAAAACTGCCGAAACTTTTCAGAAAAGAACTGAAACACATTGGAAAATCGCCGGAACCTATCAGAAAACAAGATTTTTTGGAATTCATTAGATCTTCGGCCAAACTCATCCATTCGAACCCGAACGAACTTTCGGTGCTGCCAACGCCAAATTCAAGCTCTAAGACGAGCGACGAAACCCTAGCCGTCAAAAATTGCCGACAATGCGAGGTAAATTACTCCCAATTTAATTATTTAAAATTGATAATTCTTAATACAGTATGTTACGATTGATCGTTTGACGTGAGGAATGCCAGATAGTGGATGAAGTGATATTTGTATGATTTGAGTTGTGCATAATAAATGCTAATTATTTAATTAAGTAAATTAAATCTGAGTATGATAGTTGCGTGCAACGTAATTTGGAAAACATAAAAAAATCAATGAGAATAGGATGAACTATTGACATTTTTATTGCGATGAACATTGTTGATTGTTCGAGCACAAGGTGAACTTTGCTTCCTCGTCTCTTTAGCATATATATATATATATATATATAATATATATTGATTTAGGGTATATAAATTTCTGAATAGATGGTATTACTACAAAATTGTATTTTAAAATACTTTGTCTCCACAAAATTAGAATATATATAATTTATTAGTACCTAATAATGTGATTTTTACTTAAAATTTATTTTAATTTCTGAGGAGATTCTAAAAATAATTTTACTTATATTGGAAATTGCAATATATATAAGTTAATTTAGAATCCATAAATAATTCGAATATTTATTTTAGAAGTGGATAAGGCTGTTCGGACAAGACCCTACCTAGTTGTGGTAGAACTTGGATATACAGTTCACGCAGTTTAGAACTTGGATATATATATATATATATATACATATACTCCCTGACAAGAAATTTTGTTACTGTTTTGAGTTCTTTTGCCATTTTCTTTCGTCCGGCCATGGCGGATTCCAAAAAGTAGAGGGGCGTGATGAAGATGATCATCATCGTCCATTCCATTACATTGATTCAAAGAGAGAAGACGAGACCACCGGGCATGCTGGTGATGAGGAAGAGGGGCATGATGATGATGCGTATACCGATTCCAAGAAAGGAGAGGGGCACGATGAACATGAAGATTGTCCGTTCGATTACAGGTTGATAGTTCTCGCCCAAGTTGCTGACTCTTTCTTGAGGAAGGGCTGTCCAAAAGGTTATGCTCGTGCTGGTGAAGAAAGGACTCCTTCCCGGGGGAAAATGAAATTACAGGAAAGCTCAAGTATGACTATGAGTATGAGTTCTACGGACTCAGACGATGATCCATGTTGGAACACCCAATTACCCCAACGTTGGACTGTCTTAAAAAAGAGGAGCAGTTGTATTTATTCCAACTCCGGTGAGGGCACCTCCACCGACTGCAGACTACAACGAGATAACCCAGCCACCGGTGCCGACCTCCCTGAAGGACGTCATCAACCTTCACCTGCACCGGGTGCGCACCAGGCAGGAAGGACGTGGAGGGAAGTGCACCGGGCGATGGGAGGCGGTGAGGTGGTGCAGTTAGGGAAGAAGACGGTGCACAGGTCTGACATGTCCACGCATCAGAGCCGGTTGCTCCTAAACCAGGGCCTGGAAGCGCAAGTGTACGAGCACGTGTTGAATAGAGAGAGGGAGGAGATCAACTCCTGCAATGGCCTGGAGGTGGAGGTGCTGAACTATTACGGGGAGCGGTTCCGGATGAGATGTAGGTACCGGGCATCTCAGAAGGGGATGGTGTTCAATTCTGGGTGGTCGAAATTCCTCAAACAGCACGATGGGAGTCACCTGAAAGAGGGCGAGTCCCTCCACCTCTTGGCCTTCCGAACGCAGCAGCAACGACTCTGCTTTGTCATCGTCCCTCAACACCTTGAAGATAAGATTAATTTACAGCTCCAATATGATTGATGATGAAGATCAAACTAATTCGGCACTAATATATTAATATTGCATGCAGGAAAAACCCCAACGATCTTTTTCAAGATGATGATCAAAATCTAGACCAATATATATCATTAGGGCTTTCTGCATGCAATATATTCTCTACTGCTTAATTACTTCCTTGATCGATAAATTACCTGACGTATGCAATTAAATTGTAGTAGTATAATATAGATGTTTATTTCTTTGAATTATTTTTTGTACACGCACCCACGGCAATGCCGACAAACGCATAAAAAATATTATAATAATTATTTATTAATCGATAAATAAATCAATGAAAATTTAAAAAATTAATAAACACTTGGTTGCTTGTCCGCGATGCATCGTGCAGTGTTATATGATATTTAATCATTAATTTTTTTATGTTTAATTATTCTTAAATAATTTAGAATTTTTACTTAAATTTTAATTAATTTGAAATATAATATTTTCTTGTGTTACTTATGTATGAAATAAATAAAATAAGGCTATAACCTTAAATGGTAACATTTTGAAACAAAGGCCTTTGATTTGTATTTTTGATAAGAGGAATTAGGGCTGCTAATTGAGCGAGTTAGGTCATGAGTATTTTGCGTTCGGTTCGACTTGACTCGAAACTCGGCATTTAAATGCTCGAGTTCGAACTGGAATCCTATGAGTCGAGTTTGAGTAATGCAGTATTCGACTTGACTCGATTATAACTCAAACTCAATTTCAAATATACGCGTAGTTCGACTCATATTCCACTTGATAATATAATATAATTTCACTTACCTACTCAAAGCACATTTAAAATCGTAAATAAATCTTATTATTGACTATTAATATAAATTCTAAAAAATAATTTTACTATAATAAAAGAACAAAAACCAATTTTAATTAACATGAGTCTGCTACTCGCAGAATATTTCTGCCACAACAATTTAATTGTTTATCAGGACTTAATTAACTAAAATCGTTAGGTTAACAAATTGTACATGATATGACTTATATAAGATATGGAACACCAAAAACATATATAAGATAGGCAAAATAATTACAGTTCATTACCAAGACAAAAATACATATATAAAAATATCATACCTATAATCGGGTTTTACATAATCCATTATCCATCAATAAGCCCATGTGTAAAACTGGTGACTCGAGTTAGAATTTTATAATAATGAACTAGTCGACTTAACCATTCGGTTGAGTCAAGTCAATTTCATACTGCGTGCTAAGTAGGGTTTAGCCGTGAGTTATGAGCGATGGGGGTCAAACGTACCTTAGTGTATGATGATAATGTCGAAAAGATGATAAAAAATGAGTTATCTGAATTTATGAAAGAATGTAGTATTTATTTTTTATGTATTTGACAGTAGAATTATTTTTAAACCGAATAATGCATTCAAAAGCATTATAGGGCACCTTGGGTGGGTTATTAGTTATAGAACTTGTCATTGTCAAATTGAAGTATTTATTGTATGTTTTTTGATTTTTTTAGGCATTGTTACGACCAAGTTATTATTTCTAGCTCGAGTCGGAGTCGAATCAACTTTTATTTATGATATCACAGCTGACCTATTTCTACCACCGA
>JAURVB010005568.1:0-16880 GCA_033002965.1 Piper betle
CTCGCAGAAAATTTCTACCACAATATTTTTGCAAATCAAGGGCTTTATTTAATTCTCCTCCCTGCCCCCGTAATTGCAGTCGAAATCATGAGTCTTACAAATTCTTTCATATATAGGATTTCTATCAAATCTGGAATTAAGTAGTTTTATTATTCAAAATCTATACCAAGTTTGTAATATATAACTCTATTTGAGTTAAGGTTAATTATAATTCTTTTAGGTTAAATTACATCTTTCTTCATAACTACTCTTTCAATTATAAATTCAAATCTAAATTATGCACGAATAGATTTTATTTTCAAGAATTATTGAAGGATAAAGTTCAGAATATATATTCAATGGCACTTTAACAAATCCATCTCAGCATAATTCACCATATGTCGAGCATTTTACTATTTTACCTTCCTTATTATTCAAAGTAAGTGCTAGTAAGTCCTCCCCTGCAAAGTCCCCAGCAGTCATGGCGTTGCGAAGAAGAAGCCAAGAAGCTCTTTGAAGAAGTGTTCCCAAAGGGTCTAACCGCAAGCTTCTTCGTCCAACTCCGATGACAAACTCGTGAAGTCGTCGTCCCAGGGGAAAGCAAAGACGCAAGAAAATGCAAGTACGAGTCATGGATGCATTCTTAGTAAATACTCATCAGGTTAGTCAGTTATGTTCAAATTACTTTAAGGACTCAAAATTTTGATGGTCTTGCTGCCTTTTCATCCGTGCTTGCCATTATTTAAGTGAATTATTAGCCCTCTTTGATGCTTCAATGTAAACAAAACTCTCATCATGATGCTGTCTTGTTGAAAATGCTGATATAACGAAACAGTTAACTAAATTATCTATATGCTGCTGTTAAGTGTTATTTCAGTTTTACAAATGGTTCACGGAATTGGAAACTGCCATGAAGTCAGAGGTAAATGCTTGTAACTCATTTTTCCCGGTGTATGATATATTTGGTCATTTAAAGCTGTATAAAATTGATGTTTTTTCTTATAAGAACAGACAGAAGAGAAATATCGCCACTATGTTCGTACATTAGTTGAACGCATTGGACAAGCGCCGGAATCCATGATCAACTAACATTCATCTCTCTCTGGTTTCAACATTTTATTGTATTAGTTATTTCATTTTTTGCAATAAATAAATATTTAAGGCCATCTAAACCTTATTTATTGGTACATAATTGTCTCAACATACTTTATTCTTGCTTCACTTTCTTTTTGTGAACTTGGATTACATGATATCAGGTGATAACACACTTGATTTGTTTAATGAACTGCAACTACAACATCAAGCAGTTTCAATAAAAAAGACTCTGCTTGATGTGTGTGACCGCCTGGTATTATTTTCTTTTCTGCAGCATTTTCAGTGATCATGTAATCCTTCATTGTATAAACTGATGGATTAATGCGTTGCATTAAGTCTGTGATATCTGATGGCATTTTAGGTCTACTTCTTCCCAATGTCATTTACGTCTACTTCTTTCCTCTTAATTATTTGTTGATATCTGTTGCCATTTTAATGAATCTATGATCATACATTGCGTTAATCTGAATGATGGAATAATGCATCTATATCTGGTTGGTTTGTTAGATTTATTTAAATTAAAATTTAGTCATCGAAATGGAATCGTTGGTGTAGTCATGATGGTAGACAGGAATAGCTGGTTTAAATGGCTATTAGTTAACAAATGAGTGAACTTAAGAGGGAAGAAGTAGACATTGAAATGGAGCTTGGCTCATAGACATCAAGTTAATAGTTTTCTGTTGGAGTGCAAGTCTATGGTATTTGTTGCATATTTTTTATTGAATAATGGTACCTTAGAATTCTCAGATGGCTATGATATGTATAGAGTCATAACCTAGAAAAACTGCTACAAAAAATAAATTAAATTCTTCTTTTCTACCACACCCTTACTCCTTCCTATGTCTAACTGATCTTGCTATTTTCCGACAAAAGTAAACCCGAAGTTGTATTATTTATCTATAATATTTTTTCTGCAAGATCAGAAGGTTTTCTGAACTCTGATCAAAGAAGGATCATCATTATCCACTTAATTCTAAAAGATTGTGGTTAAGGAAGATGTTAAACGGTCCATCACCAAGTTCTATCTAGTTGCAAAAGGGTTTCCATTTTCTAACAAGTTATTTGTTTATTTTGTTTTAGACGCAGCTACTGGAAAAGCAAAGGCATATTGAATTTGCAGAAGCACTTAGATGTAAGCTTAACTTTTTTGACTGAACTGGAGAATGTAAGGTTTGAATACTGTCCTGTTTGTTTGTATATTCTATACCATGTTTTGACCTAGACCTGCCTACTTCTCTTCCTGTAACTAACTTCAATTTGTAGAAGGTCATGATTATGTTCGAGAGGCCATAAGTATGACATGGACCATTTTAAATATGTTAATTCCCCCTCATTTTCGAACTGCCAATGACTAATTGGAAACGTGGTGATCATGCTCCTATTTTAATAATTATTCTATTTTATATACATTTTAGAGACTTTAATTATTTCCAACTTTATGATTATTTGCAGATATCTTCTAATTTTTACTCACCAAACATGAATGTTGGAAGCGCAAACTTTCATCTGTTGCTGAAACGGCTAGATTAATGCATTTCGTAAGCGTTTCATTATATAGCTGTATTTATTGCAAAGTTGTAACTTTTTTCTTTGAGCGATTCCTGCCAACTTCCCGAAGACGCTCCGGATAAGTCCTGGCCCTCTTTTCTCCTAGGAGGAAGTCCATCCAATCCCCCACCTGTTCTCGCTTCAAAAGCTCATTGCTTTCCACCAGAGTGGTCTAGCTTATCAGTGAGTTGAAAAGCCAATGCTCGTAATCTTGTATGCTCGACCACATTGTGAAAGACAACACAACGAGAAGACTGGTGTCCCACCTTGCATGGAGCTCCTCTGCTACCAGCATCTCGCTTATTATGCAGTGGGTTTGGGATTCTGATGCAGTTGGTCCAATCCCAATGATTTATAACAAAATGACTGCGATAACACATACGTCCGCAGTGCCGCCTCCTTAATTTTAAACCACAACATTTCAAGGGTATTTTCACGATCGCAAATGAGCTTCCACATTTCCAGTGTAAAAATCGTAAAAAAAATTATTAATTACGTTGTTTTATATGGATGGACTTGGTCTGGGAAGGATAAAATGCTGGAGGATATTTTAATTAGATGAAGATTTTAGGGGAGTTGGGTAGCATCTGTAACCAGTTAAATCCTTATGTTAGGGCGTCTTCCCACACAGTAGCTGTCGCTACTTCTTCCCTGTCACCGGTTCCATTCTCTTCTTCTCTTTGTTTTTCTACGGTACATCTCTCCCACCCTATTTCAGTTTCCATGCATGCATACCTTAAATACATAGATAAATTGTGGTTGTTGATAATTATTTACTGTTTCTATTCTTCTTTGTTTTGTTTTTTCTTCTCCGGTTGTTGGTCGTTGTTGTATATGGCATGCATGAGTTGATGGGGAAGGCTGCTGTTATTTACAGTTTTTGATTGGTGGGTTCAATACTTGCATGAGTTGCATATTTCGGCAGTGGTCGGTGAAGGAAGCACAATATGCCCCATTTTGTTTTTATTATTTGGATTGAGTTTTGGTTGGTGAAGGAAGCACAACATGCCCCACCCGGAGTTGATGCGTGCAGTGCCTGTCACTGCAGGCAACGGCCATGATGGGGTTGTGATACTTTTTCTTTTTATTTTTTAATCCTTACCTTATTATTTTCCTTGGGTTGTTAATTGGTTCGTCCAGAAAAGGAAAGATCTGTATCCACCCGTTTGAAATATATCCCTCTCCTTGGAAGCATTGTGACTGTGACCTGTATCTCTGCAGTTTTTTAGAATTTAGCCCATGTTTCATGTAGTATGGATGACCACGAAGGCCCTTGCTAGGAATTCCTGGAATCACATATGATCAAAGTTTAAATCAGATTCCCTGGACGGCTTGTGCTTGAGTCGTAACATGTCTGCAGCAGGATTTTTTCACGTTCTAGCTCATGTCTAGAGACCTTTCATTCTCATGATTGTACGGGAGAAAACTACTTGCTATATTGGTGAGATTATGTGTTAGGTGATGTGGCCATTTGTTGCGTATAAATAAGCAAACAAATTACTTATATTGATTATTAAATGCTATTAATTAACAAATTAAATATAATAAATGTGACTATGAAAAATAGTCTGGATGCTCTAGAGCTCAATCTATCATTAATATAATATATTTTATTTTATAATTAATAAATTCTTAAAATTATTTATTAGGTTATGATTCATGTGTTTGAATTTTTTTTATCTTTCATATTTTTAGGTAACCCAGCCAACTAGTGCGGGTGGTTACATCCAGAGACTTGATAGTTTCAAAAGCCTTCTCAAAATCTCTTCTGCAAAGCGCTCTTGCTGCTGCCATAATGTGATCACGCACATTTTCAGAAGGGCCCGGGAAAATCTGCCGCTCATCCATCTCAATTAGTCTCCGGAAAGCCTTTCTAATAACTTTCCGTTTTGCACCATGAGAAGTAGCAGCCATATTAGGGATTCGATGAGTATGGCACATATCAGGTGAACTGCCTCTAAAAGCTCAAGGTTTGTATGCATGTCTGGGCATCTGTCTTCTTCTTTCTGCACTTTCCTGAATAAAACAAGAAAGTACGCAGAGTTGCAAAAACAAATATTATTGTGTAAGACAAGTAGACAAACTGATCAATTATTTTCAGCCACAATTAAAAGGATGAAACAGAATACAGCACAAGGGCTAAATAGTTTCTAGATACCAATTAAGCAATTAAGGCTGGCAGCAGGGAGTGCACTTAATCTTCTACAGAAGACATTTGAACTTGGGGTATAACCAATACTCAAACACTCATACATAGTTATATACATTGATTGACATGCATTTTTGTATACTCTTTCCATTGACTGACATTCATATTTGTATACATAGGGAAGTTGTAATACGTATATAATGTCTAAGATAACCACTTCCATCAATTACTCCCAAACGAACAATAAATCCTCATCAATACATATTTATATACATTGATTGACATGCATTGTTGTATACTTATTCCATTGACTGACATCCATATTTGCATACGTAGGGAAGTTGTAATGCATATATAATGTCTCAAGATAACCACTTCCATCAATTACTCCCAATCGAACAGCAAATCCTCATCAAAGTAGCTCTCAGCTAAACTATGACTCCTACATAGAGAAAATTTTATAACAAGGCATTTCCCTGACTTAAACTTTGATGCACAAAAACTAAAATAGTGAGGGTGTGGAACAAAATAAGAGAGTATTTCATAAAGCTAAACCAGAAAAAAATGAATCAAAAACCTGTTCTGGAATCATGGAAACGGCTTTGTGAAACCCCCTATGCAAGCAGTTCCTTAACTCTACCTCCAGCATATAACTCAAGAAAGACAAGAATGTGCTTCTGATATAAAACCCACCCTAAAAGCACACAAACCAAGCTGAGCCATTGACCTATTATCAAGTATTTGTGTGGAAATGTCCATGTGCTGGACTCCATCCTGAAGATGACTCATTAATAACAGATCCCGGGCCATTCAAAAGTGAAAACTCATCAGAAATAGCATGGTGGTACATATCACACAGCAAAGCCCGAGCTTTAGTATCCTGAAGATGACTCATTAATAATAGATCCCGGGCCATTCAAAAGTGAAAACTCATCAGAAATAGCATGGTGGTACATATCACACAGCAAAGCCCGAGCTTTAGTCCGCTCATCCCCATGCTTGTATTTAAGTGCACCAGCACAACCATTAGTGCTCTGCTGTTTTCAGGAAAAGTAGGTTGTCTAGGGACGATCTCAGTAAAAACCACAAAGTCAGTTACAACCCTGTTATCTTCAGGGTGGTGAGGCTCGTCACCCCCTTCGTTCTCCACATTTTTGCCAGCATCCCCAACCAACTGCAGCTCTGCGAGCTTCCTCATTGCATCATAAACTTCTTGAGGTTTGTAGTAGATAAGCTCTACATGCCTCAGAGCCACCTTTGCAGCTGCCTTGTGGTCTCCAGTTCACTCTAAATAATATTGTATGTTTTGAGCGAGAACAAGGAATGTGGGCTCATCTCTTAACCTTTCTACAAATTCTCGAGTATAAGGGTCAATCCATTGCAAACTCTTGAAAAATTCAGCACCAACTCTCTCTAGGAACGGAGCCAAATTTCCCCAAACTTGAATGTTTACTTTGTAATTAGACCCTTTTGGGTCTCATTCTTTTCTGGATCCACTACATCACTCACAACAATGTTGGGATATTGCTCAAGAATATCAAGTGTGACTAGGATGTTCTGTACAGATTTTTCCACACATCAATAGGCATGTGACCTCTGAGGCTTGGATTCACGTCAAACCGTGCCGAGACCAAATTGAATATTATATCAAGTTTCTGTGTAGGTGTCTTGGCCAGAGTAAACATGTCAAGTGTTCAACTTGTTCAACCCTTCCGGTACCTTTACGGCCCCTTGCAGCAACAATTTCCTTAAATTTTTTATTAACCATTTCCCACGGAATTTCACTGGGATCTTTACCAAATTGCCTGTCTATGACTTTGTCTTTCTTCCTCATCTTCTTCTCCCATGCACCCCCAACATCAAGTGGAGCATCACCTTCTCCTTCATCTTCATCTTCATCCTCTTGTTCATCTTTGGACAAGGTTGATGGGTCCTCTTCGAATTCCAGATCAGAATCTCCATCCTTACCATCATGGTCTTCCTCTTCATCATCCTCTGACTCAGGATTTTCACAATATTTGTTAATCAAATCCTCAAACTGCTAATTATTTTTCTTCAGCTTATGTTTCATGGCATTGAGTGCCTTGGCATTGCTACTGCTCATTTTTTCTTAGCTTCTTTGTTGCCCAAGGTCTCAGTCAGAAAATTTTTCATTATAACGAGAGCTTTTATAGACAAACCGGGAACTTTCTCAGACTCTGTCACACGGAACACCCTCTCAAGTTGCTTTTTAAGTTTGTCAAAATAATCTTGAAGGCTAACCCAGCCGCTGATCTTAATCGCATTCTTCATCTGTTTAACAGTGGTTGACATCTCCTCAAATCTCGCCTTTGGCAGAGTGGACCACTCGTCTCTGACCATCAGAATCATCACTGTCGTTGGCATTTCTCTGCAAATATCGACTCTTTGCAGCAGCTCCAGTGGATTCCCCAGCTCCAACATTGTTTTCCATTTCATCTCCATAATCACTCGCTTCCTCTTCCTGTGTCATTGTCACCCAAAAAATAGCTGATCCATAAAGCAAAAAATAAAATTCATTAAACTTCATTTGAACTTGACTCCAAAATCCACTGAGACAATTCATTATTCTATAAAGAAGCCATTTTGTCAAAAACTTGCTATCAAGTCACCTAGAGGATAAAAGGAACACGTTAGCAGTCACAGAAGCCCAAAATGATGCTCATTTCAATATAATTTTGAAGGGCATTAACAACAAAAAAGTCAAATAATCTGATGAAAACCTACAATGTGGAAAAAAATTTTAATCATCGTAAATACAATAACCATGAACAAAATTGAGAAAGATGCAACAAGGGTGCATCATCGGATTTCATACATTAGTAGAAAACTGGACTTTTGTCATGTATTATTTGTCACGTTCATTTTCACAACAAAAAACAACAACATTACATCAATTGGTTGAAACCTACAATCTACATATTTTTAACCTTACAAATTTCATAATCTTATAATAAAATATTGATAAATTGCGACAGCAAGTGGTTTTTGATAATCTTGCCCCATAGAGAGAGGCAAAAAACAACATTGAATGCCAACAAACTAGCAAGAGCAGAAACAAAATTATAAAATATAAAAAGTCGGTTTTGCAAAAGGCCCAACGATTTGGTGAAGTACCAGAGAAGATGGATGGGCAGGGCCTAAACAAAGGACTCAGGGTTAAGTATGGACTACTTGTAGTGTAAAGTTGGTCACTAGAGTGTATAAGGATTTTATGTCTAGCTCATTCAGATACATGAACAGTGACTTATATGATCTACAATATGAATGATCAAGTCAAGAGGTACCAAGGACTATAGAAAAATCAATAAACAGTCAAGTTCACAATAGAAAGTATAATTATGGGTAAAACCGAATCACTCATTAATATATTATCGTGTAGCTTATAGATTCTTCGCAACTCTTAAGCTTACGTCTTTTCATAAGATAATCGAATATAAATAAAGAAATGTCAAGTATTAATCAAGATAACTCTACTTTATCCATTGTACTGTAGTAAGTGAATGTGAAATTAAGTGGAAAGGGGAACTCTTCCATAGTTTTATGAGCACAATCATGATAAGGAATCCCATAGATATAAGAAAATTTAAATAATTGTAAATATAATAACCCAGGATAAAATTGAGAAAGATGCAAATCGGATTTCATAATCTAAAAGGATAACCCACATGAGCATTCATATTTTTCCAAAATCAAAGTTTAAAGAACAAAAAACAATAAAGGTACATCAACTAGTTGAAGCCTACAATCTGCATATTTTTAACCTTAGACAAATCTAATAATCATATGAATAAAAAATTGATAAGTGGCAACAGCAAGTGGTTTTTGATAATCTATCACCTTGTCCTGTACAAAAACGTTCACACTTTTCCAAGCTACAATCTCCATATCCCATAGAACGAAAAAAGAAAACAAACTAGCAATACTAGAAACAAAATTGCGACCAAAAAATAAAAATAAAGGACTTGCATAAGAAGACGAAAATGACGAAATGGCAGAGAAGGACGGGGCCAAAACAAAGGACTCCGTCGGCGGCAGTCGACGACAGCGAGTCCCAAAGTGCCCTTTTTATAGAGACAATCTTAAACAGTCGCACCTCTTCTTTTTGGCGGGTATCTCCCCAGAGACAGAATCACATCTCTTTGACGGTTGCAACTTAATGAAAGGGTTAGGATATCTAACGTCTATAAATTCAATACGTATCAAATTTGTTTATATCAAAATATTTTTAAATAAACTTTTAGTTTATATATATATATATATATATATATATATATCCACTTTTTAGCAATTGGATTTTATCCAATAGTTGGAAAACACCCCTCCTTATCGATGATCATCCCCGCCATTATCCTTCCCAGCCACCCATTGTCGCCCACCGTGTCACCGTCGGCCACCAATCCCGACGTTATAAAATAGGCCTGAAGGCAATTTGTCGTAAATCTTATTTTCGAAATCATATTCAAGGGATCTCATCATCGAGGGTTATTAATCTAGAAAATTATTCGACTAAATGGGCCGAGCTAAGTAAGATCCAATAAAATACCACTCAACTCGTCCTACAGTCTGAAAAAATTAAATCACGATAGAATAGAACAATGGGTTATTAATCTAGAAAACTAATTGACTAAATAGGCCGAAGCTAAGTAGGATCCAATAAAATACCGCTCAACTCGTCCTCCAATCTGAAAAAATTAAATCACGATAGAATAGAACAATAAATCAGGGGCAAGTCCTAAACAGGTAGAAGCTACGAGCATGTCTTAGTGCCTAAATGGTGAACTCCTACTCTGTACCTAATCGTCAGCCATGCAATGACGACGGCGACAAGGTTGTGGCCAGCTTGAGTGAGGATTATGGGAAAAGAGAAGGAAGAAAAAGAAGAAGGAAGTTGGGTGAAAAGGATAGTGTTGGCTGAATGATGACAGTGTCAAAAGTATGGAATATATAGGTGTCATGGGGAAGAAAATGAGTGGTCAGTGAGAAAAACAAATGACCAGTTGAAAAAAACAAATGGTCAGTGAGAAAATCGAATTGTTGTCTCGTAATTAAAACTTAACTCGACTAAAAATAATAGGAAAAAAGAAGGAAGATAAAAAAAAAGGAAGTGGGGTGAGAAGGATGGTGTTGGTTGAATAATGACATTGTTAAAAGTGTGTAATATATAGGTCTCATGGGGAAGAAAACGAGTGGTCAGTGAGAAAAATGAATGGCCAGTTGAGAAAAATGAATGGTCAGTGAGAAATTTAAATGGTCGTCTCGTAATTAAAACTTAACTCAACTAAAAATAATAGTCGAATCGACCGGTTCAAATTATAAAACCTTGATTCGAATCACGGGTTTTACACATGATCATTCTAAACTAAAGAAGAGACGCACCCTCGCTATAATTTAGAGGTTACATGCTATGACATGACTCATTTCTTACTACTTAGTTCAACTGATTGGTTTAGGTGACTTAATTACTTAGATGTCGATGAGTGCGACATATTTTAATAGTGGGTCGTGGTTACTCATCCTACATACCCCGTAAGAACGTTAAATAAATAATACAGCATCAATGGATGTTAGGGCTTCGTACCCTAACACTCGGACTTCACATGGGTCTTCAAGAAGTATGATTCATTTGTTCCTCCCACCAACGTTACTCTTACACTTACACATAGCTGCAGCTAAATACATTTAGTGTACCTGGATTCGTTGCTCATCATGTTTTGGGACTCAGAGGCTTATATACCTGCAGATGATAGTTAGCCTTGCTCCAAAGTTTAACCACTCTACGATAATAAAATAAAAATAATAATAGTTAGTTAAATACTCAAACACAAACCATCATGGCATAGCAGCCCAAAGCCATACATAGTCATGTCATAAATTTAGGACTCATGCCTATTATATAGTCATCTAGAAAATATAGTTTCAAAATACATAAAGATAACACAGGCCTCTGCCACCGTTGTTGGGCCACCAAATCCGTGCGCCTAAGAAGGTCAATTTTAGGGAACCTCACCTAAATATATAATACGAGAATACAGCAGTAATCAAATAAATTTGATTACATCAATAATCAAATAAATTTGATTGTAACCAAATATATTTGATTGCCGGTATGTAATAACTACTAGTAAAACAAATTGGCAAAGAGATACTCTATTACCCACGGGACTTAAAAGACTTCAAAAATGCCTCACACCGAGGCGATAAGCAAATCAACTTATAATGAATGTCAGCATTCACACACAACTAGAATTTATATATCGTACAACACACTTACACCTTCACCACCTTCATATAACACTTGCCACAGTATTCAGGTAGCAAGGGGAACAGTTAAGTTAGTGCCACAAATTCTAAAAATGTGTTGTGTTATGCAATACCTTCATACTTTGCACTGCCTTAAGGTTTGAAGGGATACTAGTGTTGTTTCATAATACCCGTACATTCTCTTAATGTAAAACGGTAAACCCTCATATTTAAACTTAGTAGGATTGGGTAGGGAATTGTATGATAATGTTTCTAGAGTTTAACTTTTGAAAACCATCAAGGGGTCTCAACCTTGAAGTTTTATTAAACTCATAGGGAAAACATGCCTAAATGTCCTAACACCAAAGAGATCTGATAAAATACCACCGATGTCATCCTACATCTAAAACACATCCAAAACTCTACACGGGAAGAGTCAAACAGAGGATAAGCAAAGAAGTCATACGAACCTAGATAAGTAGAGCTTCGTATCCTAAGTCGGTGAGCTCAACTTGCGTAACTTAGTACAAAGATAGAACCAAATCAGGATTAGATCACATTGACACGCATATTAAAGCCAAACGTCCATACATGCACATTCATAGAAGACACTTAATTATCGTAATTAGGTGTTTAAATTAAATGTTAAAACATATTAAGTGGCTTAATCCTTGTTTAGGGTTTCATATTTACTTAGTCAGAGTTGTCCAATACTAGGGTTTTATCAAATGGGTTTCCCAAACGATTTTTTGTACAAGCCAAACAATGTCCAAATGTGCTAAAGTTTAGACTAGTGGGTCCTGCCACTCTATGTCTTATGGCTAATTTTTATCAAGGCTGTTCCATGGTCTAATCATGGTGAACAAGGCCCACTAAGGTTAACTTATGGTGCTGGGAAGAGTGTTCTCTGGCCGTGCACCGATTTTGCTATGAG
This sequence comes from Piper betle, assembly GCA_033002965.1. Classification (NCBI taxonomy): domain Eukaryota; kingdom Viridiplantae; phylum Streptophyta; class Magnoliopsida; order Piperales; family Piperaceae; genus Piper; species Piper betle. Next base: position 11,967 of record JAURVB010005568.1, read on the forward strand.
TCGTTCATGTCCTTAGAGACTCCTAATGGACCTGGGTCTATAGGAATAGTTAGAAAACAACTTGGGCCAGATTCAAGAGAAATTTCAGGTCCAAACACTAAGATATTAATATCCATGGAACAACTAACAGCCACCTCTGTTAATATTCTAAGATTTCTTTAGTATTCTGAGTGTGACAATGAGCTACATATCATTAATACAATTATACATATTACACATACATAACAGAAATTCCGAACGCAGCAGCAACGACTCTGCTTCGTCATCGTCCCTCAACACCTTGAAAATAAGATTAATTTACCGCACCAACATGATTGATGATCAAAACTCTACATTGCAAGAGTCAAACAGAGGATAAGCAAAGAAGTCATACGAACCTAGATGAGTAGAGCTCCGTATCCTAAGTCGGTGAGCTCAACTTGCGTAACCTAGTACAAAGATAGAACCGAATCAGGATTAGATCACATTGACACGCATATCAAAGCCAAACGTCCATACATGCACATTCATAGAAGACACTTAATTATCGTAATTAGGTGTTTAAATTAAATGTTAAAACATATTAAGTGGCTTAATCCTTGTTTAGGGTTTCATATTCACTTAGTCAGAGTTGTCCAATTCTAGGGTTTTATCAAATGGGTTTACCGGACGATTTTTTGTACAAGCCAAACAATGTCCAAATGTGCTGAAATTTAGACCAGTGGGTCCTGGCACTCTATGTCTTATGGATAATTTTTATCAAGGTTGTTCCATGGGCTAATCATGGTGAACAAGGCCCACTAAGGTTAACTTATGGTGCTGGGAAGAGTGTTCTCTGGCCGTGCACCGATTTTGCTATGAGTCGTTCATGACCTTAGAGACTCCTAATGGGCTTGGGTCTATAGGAATGGTTAGAAAACAACTTGGGCCTGATTCAAGAGAAATTTCAGGTCCAAACACTAAGTGGTTGTGCTTGAGGGGACTCAAGAGTGGAAGGTCTTGATTGGGTCATTTCTGACGTTATGGTGACCTAACAGGTTTGAGAAATTCATACTCGTGATATACTAGCCCATTGGCTCCCAAATTTGGAAACAATTCTCTGGGACACATCCTAATGTACAGGATGAATTTCATCTAAATCCATCACCATTTGTCTATATTTTCATATTTTACACCCGGACCTAGGGAACTAGTGTTTCGCCCTTCATTCCTGCACAGTCCTGATCACTGACCAAGAAGACACCCTAAATAATTTTTTATTAAACAAAAAAGTAACAAGTTTCTTGTATACAGTTAGGGAGTCCATATATAATTTTATAGATTTTATTAATGTATTTTAGGTTGCTCATTGAGGAGCCCAAACTTAGATCATGGCAACACAGTCACACAAAGCAGCATGCACAATACATAGTTAGGGGTTTTTTCATACTCTTTAGGTGGTTATATTAGGTTTAGTATTTTTAATGGAAAATACTATACATACATAAATACAAAAGCACAAGTATGACTCCAAAATATTACTACATAAGGGAGTAAAAATTGGGGAAAATGACAGCATGGTCACTGGAACCATGAAAGCTGCCAACTTTCATCAAGTTTGGCCTACTTTCATACATTTAGACTCTAAAACAGCAGAAGTTTATAACATTAAACATGTATATCTGCGTGTTTTGAGTGTAACAAGACATAAAACATGCAAAAATGATATCTACACAGTAATATATCATTTTTATAGTGAAATAGTGCATGGTAGTGATAGCAGTGTATTAGTAAATGTACATCTATTTATTTACATGCCCAAATGAGATGATATCAACTCCTTAAGACTCCTAACAAGAATATATACATGTTAAAAATACAATAAAAATACAAAACAATCCACAGACATGCAAACAATAGAAACAAATTGCATATATTGGCAAAGATGCGAGCATTACCTCCTAGGGGACCGAGGAGAGGTCTCTTAGGGCTTCCTACACCAAAGCCTATGACCCTAGGTGGTTATGCTAGGCTAGGAGGAGCCTATTTGGACTTGGAAGGGTCTGTAAGGGAGTGGGGATCAAGGGGGAGATGAAGGAAGCAAGAGCCAAAGGGGGAAAATGGTAGAAGCTCGACCTCTACTTATAGACCAAAATGGAGGCTAGAGCGAGGGAGCTAGGCCACGCCTTTGCATTGCGCTCTGTTGGTCTAGACTAAGGAAAGCTGGTAAACAAGGCACACAGGTCTTACGATGTGAGCTGAACCACACGCCAACCCAGGTCAACTTCCTGGCACAAAGGCGCTGAGCGCAAGGGAAGGCAAATTCAAAAGTGTGGGTGCAAGGGCACTTGCCTAGCGCCTTTGCACCCAGACTTGAAACCCTAACCCTAAAATTGGCTGGCGGAAGGGGCATTGGGGCAACGTCTATGTGCCAAAAGCAGACATCGCGCACCTAGGGTTTTCACCCTAGGGCAGAGGGGGCAACCTTGGGAACCACCCACAAATCCCGCAGAGGCTAGGATCGACCGAGAGGGTTCCGAACAAGCAACAAACACACCCTAGACACGTGACGGACTCAGTCCTAACCTCTAACTAGACTCGACTCGACTAAACCAAAATTAAAGGGTTTGGGCACGAAGTGTCCAGGGGGTACCGAAGCTGAGGGAGGCTAAGACCGAGTAACGACATACTATACCATACTCGAATTACGGCAAGAAAAATCGGACCCTACTAACCTGATTAGGTAACAACTGAACCAACTAAATAACCCTTAGGATGACGTTCCAGGTTTTACAGGGCACGTCCTTATTATACTTCTTAATTGGGTTTTTAATATGAAATTAGGTCAGTTGATGATTAGCAAGTAGGTTTTTGGAGTGAGGTGATGGTGAAAGAGAAATGTAACGAATGTGAGTCTCTAACTCTACGTTGGTTTCTGAATACAAGCCTAGGTGAGATGATGGTGGGGAGGTGGATTATTGAAGTGAAATGACAGTGGAGAGATGTGTCTTTGAAGTGATGTAAAAGTAAGGAGGAGGAAGGTGAAAAATGTGTGTTTCTTAATGTACTTTTTAAGTAGGTTTTTGAATGCAAAATTAGGTGATGTAAAGTGATGGTGGAAAGTAGGTTTTTGATTTGAGGTGAAGGTGGAGGAAAATGAAAAAGGTTTCTTACTGCTCATGAGTTTTTGAATACAAACTTAGGATAAGTGATTGCGGAAAGATGGATTTTTGAAGTGAAATGATTGTGAAAAGATGACTTTTTGAGGTAAGGTGAAGGTATGGGAAGAATGTGAAGATGTTGGATTTCTTATCGTAATTCTTAAGTGGGTTTTTGAATACGAAATTGAGGTTATGGTGGGGACGAGTGATTTTAAGGTGAAGCAATAGTGGGAGGTGGGTTTTTGAATATGAAATTAAGTGAGGTGATGTTGAGGAGGTGAGGTTTTAAGGTGAAACAATAGTGGGAGGTGGGTTTTTGAATATGAAATTAACTGAGGTGATGGTGGGGAGGTAAGGTTTTAAGGTGAAGTGATAGTGGGGGTGGGGTTTTGAGGTAAGGTATAGGCGGGAGGAGAAAGGGAAAAGTAGGTTTCTTACCGTACTTATATTGAAAGGTTTCTAAACACGAACTTAGATGACATGATAGTGGAGAGGTGGGGTTTTGAACAAGAACTTAGGTGAGGCAAAGAAGCGTAAAGAATGTACCTCAACTTCTACCTTCTCCACCTTTATCTTCTCCACACAGTGAAAAAGCCATGTTTTCACATTTTGACAAAGTAATTTTTTAATACATTTTTATACATATTTTAAGTTGTTTTTTACTATTTTACTAAACTAGGTCTTTTGTTGTAGGTTTATATTGCCTCTTGATGAAGAGTTAACTTTTTCTCTTTATAAGGATAATTAGTGGAATCCATGTCAACGTGGACCAATAAAAAAGTAGGGCAATTTGGGCAAAATGACAAGGCATGACAAAAAATTTTCATAAAAGAATAATCCCCCAAAGAGAGGTTCCAAATGACGGATGCTATATATCTTGTTTGAGATATCAATCTTTTCAAAATAAAAGTTTATCACATACTGAATTGTACTATATAAGATATATTTTATATAGGAATAAATTTGGATATCTATACCTATAAATTCGATTGGTAACTAATCTGTTTATATATGATCGTTTCGAATCAAATATGATATATTTGAAAATATTCAGATAAAAAACAGGCTAAAGGTGATCTGATATGAATCAAATTTGAATTAGATAATATTTTATAAAATTAAGATTTAAATATTAATAATAATATATATTTTTTATTTTCTACATTTTATATTAAAATTTGTATTATTTATATTTTTTATTAGATCAGATGAGATAAGAGTTTAATATATATATGGATGAAATTTGGACATGGTAGATAAAATGAATGTAAGGTTCAAATATTTTGATTGAGATTCATTACATATATAAGTTACAGTGATATCAAATCTATACCCTTATTTCTGATTCCAACTCATACCCATTTTTCCCATTACTTATCCTAGCCTATTAGTTTCTTTAATCAATTAATTATGATTTAACATCTTCCAAAATGCAAACATGTTAAATAGTTTAATTAAAACTCGCAATAGTTTCATCCTTGGTCACTTCTAAATTATTATAAGAGACATAGACCTTCCCCAAAACGACGAAGTAGAAATAGCGAAGGAGCAAAATATAGACACCAAGAAAATAATGTGGATCTAAAGAACCACTAAGTATACGGAAAGGAGTACACCACTATGAGAAAGATTAAAAATACTACAAAATCTCTCCCTCCCTCTCTCTCCCTCTCCCTCTTTCCAACCTATGAATCAACATACCTCATCCAAGATTACCTCTTCGGTTCTTCCCCGCAGACCATAACCGATCTCACTCCAAGATTCTCTCCATCTCCCCACCAAAACTTTCCTCTCT
>JAURVB010005569.1:0-13420 GCA_033002965.1 Piper betle
CCGGACGGTGGTGGGAATGCTCGACAATGTTTTGGCGTTGACCAGCGGCGTCGATCGGCGATAATGCAGTGGCTGGATGTGGCGTTGGCGATGGAGAAGAAGGGCAGTGTCAGGGGTACGGGGAATGAGAAGCGTCGGATGTAGAAGTAGGTCAGCTTTGATATTATAAATAAAAGTTGATTCGACTCTAACTCGTGCCAAAAATAATAACTAGCTCTTAATAATGCCTAAAAAAATCCAAAAACATATAATAAATGCTATAATTCCATAATGACATATTCTATAACTAATAACCCACCCAAGGTGCCCTATAATGCATTGTAGTGTATTATTCGGCTTAAAAATAAATTTACTATCAAATACATAAAAAATATATACTACATTCTTTCATATATTCCGATAACTCATTTTCTATCATCTTTTCATCATTATCATTATATACTCAGGCACGTTTGACCTACATCGCTTATAACTCACGGCTAACAACTACCTAGCACACCTAGGGGTGGGCGCGGACGTCCGAATTGGTCCGACCGTCCGAAGTCCGAAGTATGTCCGACCGAATTTGACCGACCGAATTCGACCGAATTAAAACAAACCAAACATGGACATTTCTTTGTCCGACCGAATGACCGACCGAATGACTGATATTTTATATCAATAATATAATATTTTCAACATTTGTAAGGCTAATATTATAGTTTATAAAAATTTTAAAATGTAATATACAGTAAATTAATTAAGTTCATACATAAAATTGATATTTAATATCTTAAATAATAAAAAATGACATACATAGGATAAAAGTCACTCTTATTATAAGCTATAAATACTTTGAGAGTTAAGACCCAACAATCTCCTGTGTGAAATAACATAAAAAGATGGCAAGTAAAGCCAATGATGAAATATTCAAAATTTCAATTATATCACCAATAGTATATGATATTTGTTTTGCAAGAAAGCATTTGTTCTCATGCAAATGTAAGTGAACAGTTAATCAGGTGCGCTAGTTTCATTCTTTAATAAGTACCAACGTCTCAAGTAACGAAATATTTCGAAGAAAAAGCAGATTCGAAAACTACGACTTTAAACAAACTAAAGTTTGGTATAAAAAATAGATTTTATAAATTAATCTCAACAAAAATTTCACCATCCTTCAATCTTTGTATCCCTCAACAGAAAATAATCTTTTAAATTTGTTATTCTCTAACAATTATCAAAATGCTAAGTATAGCAAGGGAAGCAAAGAGATAACATCATAAGTAGCTATTCTCCAACAATCTTTGACAGTACCTATTCTTTCTAAGATGCAAACTTCCTTCACCAAATAATTGTACAAATTTTTATAGCTCAATCACTGTACAATTTTGTTAGAATAAATTTTTTTACATTATCATCTAAGTATAAATAATCTAACCTTATAAAATAATAATAATTAATCCTAAATATAAAATAAACTAAATTTAAGATAAATTAAGTGATATATACACGGCGGCAACAGGCGGTGGTTCGACGGAGTCTGGCGGCGCCGCGGCGGCAGTCCGGCGGCGGAGGGAGGGCAGACGAGGAAGGCAGCGGCAGATGTTTAGGGTGGCGGTCCGGCGAGGCAGGCGGCGGTGGAGGCTGGAGCGGCGCAAGCTGGGCGGGGGAGGGCGGCAGCAAGAGGCGGCGGTGGATCTTCACACGGCGCGCAGAGGGAGGCGGAGACACGAGCAGATGGTGGCGGTCCAGCGGAGGCAGATGAGGCGGGCGGAGCGGAGGCGGGCGGAGCGGAGGCTGGCGGAGCGGAGGCGGGCGGAGCGGAGGCTGGCGGAGCGGAGACGGTGGCGGTTCGGCGGAGGCAAGGGGAGGGTGGGTGAGGGCGGCGACGGCGGAGGGCGGCGGCAGGATGCTGCGGCGGCGGCGGCGGCGCCCTATGAACAGTGTTTCTGGGTTAGGGTTTTAGAAGTTTTGGTTTTGATTTCGGACTGTCCACGGACATTGCTCGGGCCCGACGGACAAGTCGGACATTAACTCGGTCGGACAAGTTTTGTCCGATAAAATTTCGGACAAACGCGGACAATATTTTGTCCGACGTCCGTCCGACCGATGCCCACCCCTAAGCACACCATATAAAATTGACTCGACTCCAGCCAACGGTTAAGTTGACTAGCTCATTAATATAAAATTCTAACTCGAGTCACGAGTTTTACACAAGTGCTTATTTATGGATGCGGGATTATGTAAAAACCCGATAATAAGTATGATATTTTTATATATGTATTTTTATCTTGGTAATGAAGTGTAAATCTTTTGGCTATCTTATATATTTTTTGGTGGTCCATCTCTTATATAAGTCATAGCATATATAATTTGTTAACCTAACGATTTTAGTTAATTAAGTTCTGATAAACAATTAAATTTTTGTGGCCGAAATTTTCTACGAGTAGGACACTCATGTTAATTAAAATTAGTTTTTGTTCTTTTATTAAAGTAAAATTATTTTTTAGAATTTATATTAATAGTCAATAATATGATTTATTTATGATTTTAAATATATTTTAAGTAGGTAAGTGATATTATATTATATTATCGAGTTGAATATGAGTTGAACTACGAGTCAATTTTAAATTGAGATTGAGTTATAATCGAGTCAAGTCGAATACGGCATTGTTCAAATTCGGCTCGTAGGTTTTAAGTTTGAACTCGAGCATTTAAATGCCGAGTTTCGGGTCAAGTCGAGTCGAACGCCAAATACTTGTGACCTAACTCACTCAATTACTAGCCCTACATCCTCTTATTAAAAATAAAATCAAAAGCCTTTGTTTCAAAATGTTACCAATTAAGAGTTATAGCCTTATTTTATTTATTTCATACATAAGTAACACAAGCAAATAATATATTTTAAATTAATTTAAATTTAAGTAAAAAGTCTAAATTATTTTTAAAAAATTAAATATAAAAATGAATAATTAAATATCATATAACACTGCGCCATGCATCGCTTATAAGCAACAAAGTGTTTATTAATTTTTTTAATTTTCATTGATTTATTTATCGATTAATAAACAATTATTATATTACTTTTTATGCGTTTGTCGGCATTGCCGTGGGTGCGTGTACAAAAAAATAATTCAAAAACTTCATCCGCACGTGCGAGGAAGCACGTGTCGGACTCGAAAAGAAAAATTAAACTGTAGTTGATGGCGGGAGGTGAGGTCCGCAGCCTTATCCATTGCACATGTGCCTCCCCCAACCGCACGGCGGCGCTCGCTTCTCCGGCGACGGCGATACTCTCCGGCCATGGCCGCCGAGTCCGACATCATCTCCGTCGACCTCCCCGCCCCTTCCGGTTGGCAGAAGAAGGTTCGCTTTTTCGCTTCTCGGGGCAATTCAGAGGCCTTTTATTTGGTTTGATTTTAGCTCGAGGGTCGGTTGTTGGTTGATAAGGTTGTAAATTGATGCGCTTTTTGGGCTTTTTGTCGGAGAATTCGTGGTGATTGGGGCGGTTTTGTTGGACATTTTTTGTTGGGTTGGCTTGTGCCGGTGGTGGCTGCTTGTTTTTGTTACATACGAAATTATTAGTTCTAGGATGATGTTTTTTCATCGTGGCTGGTGTGTAATTTGGTGTATGTGGTGTTATGTGTGCAAAGTGAGCTGCTTTTCGTGGGTGGGCTGTCAAATTATGCTAGGGCTTCGATTAAGAGTCGTGGTTTTTATTTACTACTAATACTAACAAGAATTCGACTCTGTGTAGTTTTTTTTTGGGAGTTGGGGAGTCTTTTACTGTTTGCGGAGTCGGATTTCATCATCTTTTTTTTAAAAAAACAACTCATTTGCAGGTTGTTTGGGCAGTATAGTTATATTGTGGAAGGATCTTTCTTTATACTGATATCTTCTAATTGTTTTGTTAGACAGGCTTTATCATCTCGAATTTTCTTATGTGTAGATGCACACACTCACGCACACATACCCTTTTTGGGCGTTTATAGTTTTCTTATATCTATAGATGTGTTGTATGTTATCTCCTGTTAGGATCCGTTGTATGTACAAAATTATACTGCTTCTTTTGGGTGTCGTTTGGGAGGTTCTCTCCTTTCTTTACGAGGCTAGAATTTTTATTATTTTTATTGTACTGATTTCCTCCATAGGTCTGTCTCCATTACTTTGTTGGGTGGAATACAAGTTTTGAAGTGTAAACGAATAGTTGAGAAATCTCCATTCTGAAATTGAATGGTTTTCCAGCTGCAAAAAACTGAATAAATGCATTGGACTTGCTTTCTCTGTCTGTACATTGTTCATTTTTGGAATAGAAAAAGAATGCTGTCTGCTTGAATGAGAGGATGTCAGTCAATTGCTGCTAAATTGCTTTTGCCAGTTCTTCCTTTTTTGTTCTATTTACATATATATATTTTTTCTAGCTGTGCCCTTGCTTCATTGATGAATTTTTCCTACAGTTTTTGCCCGAAAGAATGGGAACTTCAAAAAGTGAAATTATGTTTGTTTCCCCCACGGGTGAGGAGATCACAAACCGTAAACATTTGGCTCAATATCTCAAGTCTCATTCTGGAGGGCCTCCAATTTCGGAGTTTGATTGGGGCACTGGTGAAACGCCTCGGAGATCTGCAAGGATCAGCGAGAAAAGAAAGTTCACTCCACCACAGGCAATTGAATCCAAGAAAAAGCGAAGCAAAACATCAAGACATTCTAAGAAGAATGCTGTAGAAACTGATTCTGCTTACAAGGCTCCCACAAAGAAAAGGACCTGTCCCAGGTTCTTGATGTGGGAAAGGAGGATAACAAGGTATCTGATGAAGCTGCTGAGGAAAGTCTGGTCAAGAAAGATGATGAAATGACAGATCCGGATGCAAATCAGGAAAAGAAAAAGCTAAACCTGAAGGATCGTCTGCAGAGGGTGAGGGAGATGGTGTGATAGCTAATGAAGGTGGGAAACCACATAGTGAGGGTGGTAAAAAACTGAAGGCAATCCAAAGGATGAAGCTGTCAATGAGGCACCGACAGATGAGAATACAGCAGAAACTGAAAATAAAGAAGATTCAGCTAAGAAACAGAATAATACTCCTATGGAAGGGGAAGTAAAGGTGGAAACAACAAAAGCAGATCTCGAGAAGACACTAGATGGTGGAGTGACAAGATTGGATGAGAATTCCGAAAAAAGTAATCCTCTATCCAAGCCCGAAAATGATGTCAATAGAAAAACAGAACAGAAGGCTGCAGACTCTGGTAAGGTTGCTGAGGAGCCTCCTGCTCCAGCTGGGGAGGAGCTGAAGCAGAATGAACAAACTACTGCTGATTCTGGGAAGGCGATAAATGATAATGAAATTGTTGAGAATGGCAACAAAGGGGACAAGGGTGATACAAAGCCCCTTGAAGTTCACCAGGCAACACAATCGATTCCGCGGCCGCCAGTAAGCTGCTGATTGGTATTGGCAGCTCTGCATTTTCGCAGCCAATATGCTGCTTATTGGTAGCCTGTAGACTTTGTAGTTTTTAGTTTTCTCGCCGTTGTTCCAGTGCATTCTGACTGTTATTCCTAGTTTCCACGCACATAATTGGGTAGATGCGCACCTGTTGCACACAAAAAAATAGTTTGTAGTTTGTAAAGAAATAAGAGGGTGGTATGCTTCTGGTAGCCATCACGCTGCCTCTTATTTGCAGGTGGTGTACAAGTGGTTTGTCTGATAAAGGTCCCTCTTTTATTTCTACCGTTAACCCTCTGTGACTCTTCTCCTGTACTGTTGGCAGCAGTGTGTTTTAAGTTATGTAAACTAATTTGACCCTTCGATAGCAGCAGTTCAATAACGGTTAGCCGAATCATGGTGAGCTCGAGTTGCCAATCTTTAACTGTTACTTTTTTATTGGTTAAATCTTGGCCATGTTGGATCAGTGTAAATGAGGTACAAAGTGGATCAATGTGGTCCTGTGAACTTTTTGTCTTAGTTAGATCATGTTGGTTGGGTACGCATGTGTGCTTTGCGCTTATGGGTATTGATATATAAAGCATTTGTATGAAAAAAACCTCATATCAAACTTGTTCGTACTGCTAAGTTTATAAATCCTTGCTAGACCAGAAATGGCTATCTGATCTCTTATATGTGGTATCCACACGATAAGGAAGGCCTCTTATGTATCAATGTGCTCTCTGAGTTGCTTTTATTGGGGTTAATTGCGACTGTTGGACAAAGCTTGGTATCTCTTTGGTTCGTGGTTTTGTTTCTCTGTTCGACCTAAGAAAGGTATTTTGGTGAAAACCCATATTATGCAAGGGATAAAAAACTAAGTAGCTAGAATTACCTCATCATACGATCCTGCTCTTAATGGAAAAGTATCTCCTCCCCCATGTACCAAGACTCCCTCATATTTAATTTTCTATTATTTCTTCCTTTTAGGTGCATGGCATCTTAACATTGCATTCCCAAAGGGGAAGCTCTATCTTGGCATTCGCTCCACGCCGTCCCCAGGAACTATAATTTGTTGCCACACTTGACAGTTTCCATGGTTCCTCCATGGAATTCTTTCATTCTCTTTTTGCATTCTTCTTCCTGGTTCTATTGTCCAGTAAGTATCACCTCTCCCCCAACCCTTTTTATTCAGGAAGGCATGCACTTTGCAAGGATGCCATTAGTCTCGTCAAACTGCAAACCTTAATGTGTACCGTAACACCTAGAATTTTGAAACCTGATACGTTTTATATTGCTTGTGACCACACAAGATGATCAATGTTCATAAATTTTTTTGCACCTTTTAACACCTTCACATTACATTATTTGTTAGTTCATTATATCACCACTTAAAGATAATTTAAATGGTTTTAACACGAATATATAACATGGATAATTAGCTAATCAACTGGTCATTACTATCATGTCTCATATATTATTTCATGTGCATCATCTGTAACCTTTGCAGGCACTACTCATAAGAAAGCTCTAGCATTCACAGGGACATATGGAGTGAACTACGGCCGTGTCGCCGACAACCTCCCCCCGCCGGAAGGCGTGGTGACCCTCCTCAAAGCAGCAAGGATAAGGAACGTCCGAATCTACGACGCCGACCACGCCGTCCTCGAAGCATTCAAGAACTCTGGCATAGAGATAACAGTGACCGTCCCCAACGAGCTGCTCAGAGACATGAGCATAAACGAGGACAGTGCCATGGAGTGGGTCAAGGACAACGTCCAACCCTTCCTACCAGAGACCCAGATCCGTGGAATCACCATAGGCAACGAGATCCTCGAAGTGGAAGTCATTGATCTGCAGGAGGTCCTATTGGGTGCAGTCAAGAACATCTACACCGCCGTGTACAGGCTCCAACTGGCCAACATGATCGAGATCAACACCCCACACTCCCAAGCCGTCTTCCAAAACTCCTTCCCGCCATCGGCGTGCACGTTCAAGGACAGTGTCATGCCATACATGAGACCGCTGTTACAGTTCTTGTCACAAATCGGGTCTCCTTTCCTCATCAACGCGTACCCGTTCCTGGCATACCGGAGCGACCCGGAGCACATCGACCTCAACTACGCGCTGTTCAAGAAGAACCCGGGTGTGTACGATGCCAAGACCAACCTCCACTACGACAGCATGTTCGATGCGCAGGTGGACGCCGCGTACGCCGCACTGGAGGCGGCCGGGTTCGGGATGATGGTGGTGAGGGTGTCGGAGACGGGGTGGCCTTCCCATGGGGAGGAGGACGAGACCGGGGCGACGGTGAGCAACGCCAGGAGCTACAATCTGAATTTGAAGAAGAAGTTGATGAAGAAGAGAGGGACGCCGTTGAGACCCAAGATTGCGGTTCAAGCGTACGTGTTTGCCCTGTTCAATGAGAACAAGAAGCCGGGGAAGGGGTCGGAGAGGTACTTCGGGTTGTTCAAGGCCGATGGGAGCATCTCCTACGACATTGGTTTCACTGGCTTGACCTCTGCTGCTGCTTCCCCTTCCTCCTCTCTTCTCTCCTTCAAGGTATCAACCTTTGCATTCTTCAATTTTATTATGCAACAACTCCATATTTTAAATATTTATTATTTACCAAGGTGTGAAATGGGTTAATTGAGTTTAATTAAATTTTGATCGGCTTAAACTCGACTTAAAACCAACGGATCAACGGGTTAGGTTTTACCACGACTACTTGAGATAGACTTAGATAATATACTTTATCGATTAGGCATGGTCTCTACCTTTCTTGGAGCAAAACAATCACTTAATTATGCTCGAGTCCAAGTCAAGAATCTTCTTATTCAAGCCTAAAACTAGACTTAGATTGTGATTGAGTTCAACTTGAGACTCTTCCAAATAAACCCTACTAAGTTTGAGTTGAACTTGAATTTGTTTAGATTGATTTTTTTCTTTTTAGTCTACACTAACTTAATTTTATTATAAGATCCTATTCAATTTTTTTGTTATAACTGATATTAAAGGGTTCTGTTAGCTGTTATTTTTAAGAAGGGGATTAATCGTTAGTTAACAATAAAATGTTTTTATATATATGGGTAAAGTATGAGTTAGGTAAAATAAGCATCTATAAGCATATGCTTGTTTGATTTGAATTGAGTGGAACTTAAATTAAATTTAACATTGAGAATTTGAGATCGATACTGAATCAAACTTGAACAATCAATCCTAATCCTCTTCGTCAAAAGAAACTATGACAATTTGTTATCTTATAACTTTCCAATTATTAAAATAAGATCAAAGAAAAAAATCGTTGAAATAAACGTTGTTTTTATGGCCTTTTGATGATTAAGAATACTAAAATAATTGTATTCGATTGGAAAGTAATCGAATAATCAATTTCATAAAACTTTAATTAATAGCACGTATTCTACTTTTTAATGATTTTTATACAGTATTAATTAATTAATGGTTTTCTTATGGATCATGAAATGCAGGTTATTGGATCTCAAGGCTGTTTGTCACCATATATTATTGTATTATCGACATGTGTCGTGTCGTTAATTTCTACGTTCTTATCATAATTTTTCATGCTAATCAAATTTATTGTGGCATCTATGTTCTACAACAAGCATTCAGAGATCAAAAGAACTTCACTTTCAGGAATTATATGGATGCTATTGATATACATATATATGTTGTTAGCTCAGTTATTTTCCAAGAGTTTGCTGGTTCTTTTGTATCCCAAAGGTGGTGCAATTGATAATCAAATTACCTGGATTCTGGATTCTGATACCTTTTTTTTTCTCCAAAATGTATGTTGATCCCTTTTCATGATAATTGGTTTCATTTATCACGTCCACATTTTTGGATCTCTGGAGAAGAACACTAATAACGTTCAACAGATCCTTGATTCAGAAATTACAGATGAATCATCATATAAAACTCCCAGTTACAAAATATATGATTGATAACATGCAAGTGTGGTCTCAGCTAATTCAGAACAAATAAGACAACCATTTTCAACTCATCAAAGCTAGAATTTTGTAATAATTCAGAGTCTATAAACACATGCAAATTAACCACCGCATAAAACTCCAAAATGGGTTTTCAAAAATTTTGAAAAAGAAAGGTTTTCAAAGTATCATGGTGTAGATAGATCTAATTAATCTTTCCACACCTGTACTCCTTTTAAGATACCTGGTAAGGAATGAAACCAAGCAATGGGAAGAGGAAGATGCTAGAAGACAAGAGCGTGAAACACAAGGGACATCATGTAGCATCAATTGATAGATAATTTAGTTACTACTCATATCACTTTTCAATTATGCTCAACACACACCAGTAGCCCAAATACCAATAACCGGAGGAAGTAACTAATAAGATACAAATAGCTAACAGAGAATGCCATTTTATATCATTTTAAGAAAATGAGACATGCTGGGTACTGTCTTAAACATTGTTAATGGAGCTAAAATCTAAGGAGAAAGATACAAGTGACAGCATATTCAAGATAAAGGATCAAGCCAATTGGCTAAAATTGGGAATGATACCAATTATTCATAGCTTGCATCTCTTTTTCCAGCATGTTCATGGCTTTTGTTTAATCTAAATATTCTGCAAATTCTAGTCAGGCAATATATAACAAATAGTTACCTCCAATAGGTTCGGCATTATGACCTGGGGATTAAGAGACAAGCACCCAAATCTAAATCAAGAGAAAGATGAAGCAGGCTTCAAAAAAACTCAGAAATCAACAAAGAAGAGTGATAAACGGCAGCCTAGCAGCATGCTCAAGGTGCTAAGGCCCAAGGTTTACATCACAGATTCCTCGAGCTTTAAGAAGTTGGTCCAACAACTAACAGGAAAAGAAGTGATAATCGCACCAAAGTCACCGACGCAGACGCAGCAATATGATTCCTCTTCAATGATCCAGATTGCCCACGATAGTCATTTCTTTGAAGAATTTTGTGATGAGCTGAATTCTTTGTCTCCTCTTAGGAATCCCACAGCAGAGCAAACTTCAAGGTTAGTCCCAGAGGTTGATCTGGAACTTGCATATGAGCAGGAGAATGAGCTATGGTCCATAGGGGAGGACCCTAGCCAATATTTTGATGATTATTGCATCATTGAAACTCAAGAAGAAGATGAATTTCTCCCATGCCTTGAGTCCCACAACCAGCTTGAAGACCTGAACAGCATAATTGACGCCTGACCATCATCATATTCTTTAGGTAGATTCCTCTGTATAGCTAATTTATCGACTTTTCCTCGAACCAAGAGTTTCAGATTTGCTTGTAATATTTAAATTGATCCACTTTTTTTCCAGTGAAGATAATGTGAAATCTTTTGATCAAGCAAATGCATTGCAAAAGTCGAAAACAATCTGTACTTGGAAAAAAACAATAGAGTTAGCAAGGTAAACCATAAAACGGACTCCAACAACACATTCAAATAGAGGGACTAAGATTCATAGCGGTCCCCGAATTCACCTTGCTTGACTGCATATTATGATAGCATATTAAAAACCCAGAAATTGTATTAGACTCCTCAAGGCTTCTTTGTTGCCGAGTAGTTGCAAAATCAGTTGTGGCATGATAACCTGTCAATTCAAGGGATTGGGAGGGCTGCTAAGGATGCTTGGGATGCTTGTCGAGGCAGAACGAGCAGCCCTCTGCGCTTTAAATTCTCAGAAAATATCAGATGCAGGACGACAAGGTTGAAGGAGAACAAACTTAACAATTCATTTCAAAGTCCAGAGCACCTATACAACCCTAGATTCCAGTATTTTAAGTCTGATTTCAGGGATTTGTTTTCCAGGAAACACGATTCCCTCCCTTACCTTTCCACATACATTGCCATACAATAGCAACAACTTGAGTAACAGAGCATTATCCTTCTCCCCAATACAATGCAAGTCCCCAACTGATTCTACTATTACACGAGTTGAAACAATATGTAAAACTTTAAAGATGACACCACGTGTATTTAGCTGTAATAATCTAATATATGTTCACTTTTAAGTTTATAACCGATCTAAACATGATTTTGCTCATGCTCAAGATAAAACCAGATCATGTCAACCAATTTAAAAAATTTCACAGTAAATACCCAAGCATTCTCCAACATCAAATTTTATTTGGAAACAACACTAATGCTTTGTCACGTCAATGTGATCAAAATACAACATTCATGTCTTAAACTAAAGATCACAAAATGTCGCCAATGTAGAGACCATGACATCATTCCTTCTTGCCAATGCCATGAGACATGTTGTAAATACCTCGCCCCTGCACGAAAACTCAAACCAGTAAGAAAGAATTTCGAGTACATTTTTTCAGTTCCGCTCGTAATGCATTAATAAACAAAAAGGTTTTTTTAAAAAAAAATACTCACAATCATATAACAAGAAGCAGCAGCAAAAGCCACAGGAATGACCACAGAGGTGATTTTGTCAAATGGTCCCTTCAAGTAAGTATGCTTAGACACGCTTTGGAAGAATTTCTGCTTCTCAATAAGTTTCTCTCTGGGGTAAAAGGTAGTTCTTCCCCTGCCATCCTACAATCAAAATAGAAACAAATTCGTGAGGTTTTAAATTCAACAATTGCAATTTCTAATCATATCCCCGTGATTTCAAAAGATTTCCAAACAGGAGAACTCTATTGCAAATCACAAATTGATGAGAACAATATTATAATAAATAAGACCGGTAGTATTTATACTGCAGAAAAGTTGACATAAACAAAAACCTAACCTCCTGTGGAAAATTGAGGAACAATCAAATTAACTGCTGGATACATAAGTTTGAAAGTAAAGTACAGACAGCTTGACCTTAGCCCATACTGACAACAGCAAGCCAAGCAAATTAGGCTCCATAAAACACAGAGCACAAGAAAGGTAATTGCAACATCATCCCATCAGTGTCATTGTTAACCGAATCCCAAATAGTTGTATGAGAAACATTGATGCTATTTCTCCTTTCCATTTTATGATAAACCACATCAACACAAAGAAGTAGTAAGAACTGTACAAATTCCGACAAAAGCACTTGTAGTAGACCGAGTGTTTACATGAATAAAAATAAGCAAACTCCCATGAAAATTGAGGAACAATCATATTCGCTTCAGGTTACCCAAATTATGATAAAGTTGAGATGACTTGACTTTAATCCAAATTGTTAACTGCAAGCCGAACAATGTAAACTTCATAAATAAATATAGCACGAGAATTGTAATCACATCCACTTTTCGCGTTGTGAAAAGTTTGTCAATTTTCCCCTCTCACATCCACTTTTCAGAATATCACGCCAGAACAAAAACATCGTCATCATCCACTGGATCCCAAATGATCGTGCGGGCGACGAGCCCCCATCTCTCCATTCACTTCATGATGAACCAAGGCAACACAAAAAGTAGCACAAGCATCACAAATTCCAACCAAGCCACAATATCTCCCACTTCAATCCAATCTACCATTTACTCAGCAAACACAGACACATGTCAATGGAGAAAGAAAGGGTAAGAAAAAGGAATATGAGATCATGGAAAAAAATGTCAAAATCAGCATCTGGAATACAAAACTACCCACCCATCCCTTTCTACATATCAATAAAAATAAAAATAAAACTCATTTTGACTTTTTTGGAGGGAGGGGGTCATCTAATTTCACCATCGAAGAAACACAGAGAAGAGAATAGAAGAATCATATCCATTGAACAACGATTGACAGCCTCCGTTTACATCTCCGTGTATCAACAAACAAACACATCCAACCCTTTGACAACAAACATTTCAACAGAAAAATTGAATGAGAAAAAAAACAAACAAAAGGGATTGAAGAAGGAAGAAAGAAATGAAGAACCTGGAGAGCGAGGCGAATGCCGTCCAAAGGATGAAAGCCGTCGTCTGTCGCCGGAGGTGGTCTGCTTCCATTGCAAATTAAATAAACAAACAAATAAATAAACAAATGAACAGACTCAGGCTAACTGTTCGCATCGGCAGTCCGGCACATGTATACGGCTAAATTGAGAA
>JAURVB010005571.1:0-15111 GCA_033002965.1 Piper betle
ACAGGGCAGTGAGGATTGGCGTGCAGAGGTTTTTGTTGTTCATTTGCAATTTTTGATTTGTAGAAGCATCACTTGTTATTGGTTTGAATATCATGTTTTGGATTATTGGATGATGTTCTATTTTATTGTTCATTTGCGATGGACAGTTACAGCTCACAAGTTATGGACGTATCACTTGTTACCTGTACGAGTATGTTTTAGGCATTTCAATAGTGTTTTATTCTTGTTCATCTGCATTTTACAGTTATAACATACAATTTGTGGAAGTATCACTTGATACCGGTATGAGTATGTTTTAGGTATTCCAATTGTGTTTATGATTGTTCATTTGCGATTTATTAGAGTTATAACTTACAATTTGTGGAAGTGTCACTTGTTTCTAGTATGAGTATGTCATAGTTGCTGGAATCTTCTATCATTATTGTTCATTACAACTTACAATGTTTGGAGGTTTTATTTGTTACGGATTTGAAAAGCTGTGGAAAGCTTTACTTGTCACCGGTTTGAATATGTAACTTCGAATGAATCAGATTTTTGGTAGAAGTAAAACTCAAATCTCGTTTGGGGTTTCATTTGCTCTCATATGCAAACTCATAGTACTCAATTCTATTATGTAGTTGCTAGTCTCATCTTGGATTTAATTTCTTGGTGCACAAATGCAGCATTCTCAATCTTTCTTTTTTATGAAATATAGACATTCTAATACAAGTTTTTATTCAGTCACTACTTCGGGGTAGATTCTTGCGCAATGAAAGAGTTGTTGTGGAGGAGAGGCCCCCATTAGTGTCTGCAACGGAACTGGGCCAGTTGAGTCAAAGACACACAGTTTCTGGTCTGAGGTTAGCTATTCTTTCTTGCCGCTTCCATTTATCTCATTGGGGAACTATTATAATTCTGAATATGAAGTTCTTTTGCGGGCTTTGCTTATAACTTTCAGCAGTTTTTTCCCACTGGTATTAAATTTTCTTTAGTTGGATACAGAAAGTTATTTTGTTGTGCAAAACTATTACTTATGTTCTAACCATCAATGCATGTAAGCTAGCTTAGGTTCTTGGATACCCCTGTAACGTTAGTTAAATTTGGTTTGCAGGCTATTTGAGCTGTTTACATAGTTAGCATATATGATTGACTAAAATATATCTTACTGAAGACTATTTAGCAGTTTTAGTTACCATGCATAATAGGTTGTAATGCTAGGCGAGAAGTTAATTATAACATTCTACTGAACTTGAAGTCAGTGAAAATTAATTGAAAGTATGGAATGAACCCATTGACATATTGTTTTTTGAGCAGGCAGATTGATACAGCAACATCGACGGCTTTGAAGGAGAGCAAGCCATTGTGAGATAGGTAGATGCCGGCGAGGGAATTCAATACCAAAAAAATAGTTGATCTAGATTTTCCTATTTTGTATATCTGATGGAAGAAAATAGCAGCATTGGATATACTGACGGGAAAAATGTCGGTAGTTCCATGAAAGATAAGGAAGATCAGATACATGATTTGTGGTTGACTCAACATGAAATGCAGACTACAGAAGAAGATTGTGGGGAAATTGAAGAATTTGACAAGATTAGTGAAGATTTTGACGAAATAGAAGATGAAGGTGAAGCCGTACAAATATCCGAATCGTTTGAAAATATGACCCCTTGTTTGGGCATGGAATTCTCTTCAGAAAAAGCAGCATATGACTTTTATAACCAGTATGCAAGAAGACAAGGGTTTAGTATTCGAAAGGGTGGGTTTTATCGTTCAAGAAAGACGAACTGTATCATAACTCGAAACTTTGTCTGTTCGAAAGAAGGTAAAAAAGATATGAATGACAAGAGGCAGATGGGGAGAGAAGTTAAAAGGCGTAGAGAGACTAGAGAAGATTGCAAAGCGTATATGAGAATACATCTAAGCAAGTGTGGAGTGTGGAAAGTAGAAAATTTTTTGGATATTCATAGTCATAACTCCTCTACTCCAACTAAAGTTGGCAAGCTTCGGTCTCATAGTCGACTGTCTGAATCCTGCAAGAATATGATTGATTCACTGCATCAAACAGGAATGAGACCATCAGCCATCTCTAAAGTTTTGAATGCACCTTCTAATAGCGTCAACATAGACAGAGTGACGCGCCAAGCTTGCAGCAGCCATGTGAAAAGCACCCATAAGAATGATGTTGGGCGACAATGCTTAAGTGTTATTAAGTACTTTCAAGAGAAAAATGTGAAAGACAATGACTTCTTCTTTGAAATTGAATTAGATGAGAATGGAACAACCCAAAATGTTTTTTGGGCTGATGGGAGATCAAGGGCATCTTATATGAACTTTGGTGATGTGATAGTGTTTGATGTAACTTATAAGACCAATTCATTCTCCATGCCGTTTGCTCCATTTACTGGTATTAATCACCATAGGCAATCTTCACTTTTTGGTTGTGCTTTACTTGCTGATGAGACAGAAGCAACATTCACTTGGTTGTTTAGGACATGGTTAAAATGTATGTGGGGAAAAGCACCTGCTGCGATTATCACAGATCAAGATGGTGCAATGCGAAAGGCTATTTCAACTATTTTTCCGAACACCCATCACAGGTTTTGCTCATGGCACATATCTAATAATGCCATGATTCATCTAAAACAGTTGAAGTCCAACCATAGTGAATTTGAGAAAGAATATAATGATTGGATATATAGAAGTGGTACAATCGCTGAATTTGAGGAGAAATGGAAGATTATAAAAGAAAAATACAATTTGGACAAAAACAGTTGGTTGTCGTCCATGTATGATGTTAGACACCATTGGATATCTATATACATGAAGGATAAGTTCTTCGCCGGTATGACTTCGAGTCAAAGAAGCGAGAGTATGAACTCATTTTTTGATGGATTTGTGCATTCACAAACCCCACTAGCAGATTTTGTGAGGCAGTATGATAGAGCATTACAATCTCGTAGATTTGACGAGGAACAAGAGGATTTTCATACTTTGAATTCTAAGCCTGTGCTATGTGGATTCTCTCCTCTTGAAGCTGACGCTGGGACTGTGTACACGAGAACAAATTTTGATATTTTTAAAGATCAATTGAAAATGAGCCAAGGTTGCATTTATAAAAAAATTAGCGAGGAGGGTTCCATAACAGAATATGAAGTTTTTCCACATGATGACGAAGCTAAAAAACATGTTGTTGCCTACCAAACTTGTGGAGAAATGAATGCGACATGTAGTTGCAAGAAATTTGAAAGTGAAGGAATTTTGTGTATGCACATTTTGAAAATTTTTCATAAGAAACAACTCTGTAAAATTCCAAATCAATATGTGTTATACCGTTGGACAATTAAAGCTAGATATTGTTATGCAAGCCAGAGTGAGAATACGCCCAATGTTTTGTCCTCTACAAGTCCACTTACTCCGTTCCAAATATGGAGGTTTCGAAGTATGACTATCCGATTGCAAGATTTGGGAACAAGTTCAGATGAGCAGTATCGTTTTGCATTACCTCTTTTAGAAAACTTGGTTGAGAAGCTTGATGCGATTGGGAGTTCATCCTCGGTGAGAGCACAACCAAGCAACGACTCTGTGGAGAGGCAAGTTAGAAATTCAATGGAGCATATTCCTCAAATAGTTGTACGTGACCCCTCTCAGTTGCGTACTAAAGGCCGGCCCAAGAATTGTCAAAGATTGAAGCCAGGATACGAAGTTGCTCAAGCTAAAACAAAAAGAAGGATGTGTAGTCTTTGTAACGAGAGAGGTCATTATTCTACAACATGTAAAAATGTTCATAACAATTGTAGCAATGATCCCCTCCAATAGGATTTTTTGGGCATATATAAGGTATGGTTGTAGATGTGGGGAAACATTGTATTTTTGTGCATTTTGTAATATGTAATCTTCTGTAATGTTATTTTGTCTACTTACATAATTATAACATCTCAACTTTTTATTAAATTTTGACTACGTAGGATCTTGATGGATTCGAACCACCATCCCTCAAGAATTTCTTGAGTGCTCTACCAATTTTGAGCTAAAGATCCACAACAGTTTAAGTCATTGAAATGAATAGCATGTAAAATAAACGCCAAATATTGCCTCAAAGAGCTAAAGTTAGAACCGCAGCTTGTACACAACATCATTCTAGAAATTGGATAGCAATTGAGAAGTTACTGTCTTGGTTTCTTCATCAAACATTATGTTCCCATACTGAAGGTCATTGTGGCAAAACCCAATTATTTGGTCCTTTCGAGAAAGTTCAGTTTCCAGAAAACTGATTTCCTCGTCCATTGTGTCAAGCTGAAACTCTCGAAACACATCAGGTAAAGCCTTGGTTTTGGTTACTTTTAGCCAGTTTCTGCAGGAAAAGTTCCAGTGATTGGTCAATACAAAATAGTAAAAGACATTTCAATTCCATGGAGAATTCATATATCACCTTAATCTGTCCCAAATAAACGCTCTCTTAAGTCCAGGCATGTCAAGATTATGAAACTCGCTCAGTTTTGCAGCTATAACTGCAGAAATTTCTGAGTCACGCATATCAGTAGTAGAGAGTGTCTGTATTACAGTAACATGGAAAGTCAAGATGTAAAAACTTCTGGTGGACACTGTAAAAATGTTCTGCCAATTCCGCTTGAATGCTAGGCCGGCAAGCATAATTGCCTCAGAAGAACCAACTGTTCCTACACCTATTGCAGCTTCATCTTCTCCAACTGCAGCATTGAATAGGTTTGCAATCATGTTGACGCAACGGTTCTGATACAAGAAAAATCAGATTCAACCTTGGCTCAAGAAATCAAAAGTAAAAGGAACAATTACATCCATCAATCTACATGGTGTATGAAAGAAGATCAACTAGTGTCCAGAAACGTCAAAGTAGAAATTCAATCTAGGAAACACAGAATTACATGCATAAATTAAATTTCCAATGCAGTAAATATGGTCATAAATTAATAGAAGTACTCAACATACTGTGATGCAACAGTAGCAAGAGCAGCACCAGCTATTCCTAAGTTGAAGTAATAAATTAGAATGGGGAGTAATACAACAGCAGAAAGATTTCCTATTCCTGTAAAACAATAAATATTGCATTAGTAAAGAGTTAATGATCATGAATCATAATTCAAATATACACTGATCATGTGTGAAACATCTTACTCCAAAAACTCATTCATTGTTTATGCAAAAGAAAATTGTTTTCCTTGATTTTATATCTATCTATCTATCTATCTATCTATCTATCTATCTATCTATATATAAATGAAAGACAACATCTAAAACCAAAAAACGAATCAGAAGCTTGGCAGAAGTGGATTCTTCAGACAAATACATAATGATCATTGATGAGCAGAAAAAGTACTTACCCAATGTAAACAAAATTAGACAAAAGAAGTTAAGATGTGCATATCAGGAACAAAAGTAAATTCAGTCATATATTTTAGAAGAATACATGCCTACTGAATTGCATTTGACAAACATAAGTACTCAACATACTGTGATGCAACAGTAGCAAGAGCAGCACCAGCTATTCCTAAGTTGAAGTAATAAATTAGAATGGGGAGTAATACAACAGCAGAAAGATTTCCTATTCCTGTAAAACAATAAATATTGCATTAGTAAAGAGTTAATGATCATGAATCATAATTCAAATATACACTGATCATGTGTGAAACATCTTACTCCAAAAACTCATTCATTGTTTATGCAAAAGAAAATTGTTTTCCTTGATTTTATATCTTAGAATCTATCTGATAAGACTGAATCTATTGCTATCGGACTTCATTTAAATGCAATATGAGCAATTGCATCTAAAATTTACCAGAAATTAAACAGAATCAGAAGCTTTGGCAGAAGTGGATTCTTCAGCCACAAATACATAATGATCATTGATGAGCAGAATAAAGTAGCTTGGACCCAATGTTAAACAGAAATTAGACACAAAGAAGTTAAGATGTGCAACTGATCAGGAACACAAAGTAGAATTTTCATGTCATATATTTTAGAAGAATACAATGCACTACTGAAACTGTTGCATTTGACATAACATATTTAGAATAAAATCAGGAAATCTTGCATGAGAATGTAAGATGTGCATATCAGGAACAAAATGTAAATAAGGAATTGAATAACAGCTTGACACAACATTTTGATCAATTAAGACTACTGAATTGCATTTGACAAACAACCTTTTAAGATCAACAAGTAGTCACAATTTTAAATAATGTCAAAAAAAGGATAACAAACAAACATTACATGAGGTGACGAAATCAAGCCCTGATTGACAAAAGAAATGACGCAGCGTACATACAGCAAGTTCATGTCAACAAAACAGGCACAGCCCTCTACTTAGCAAAAAGCTAGGCCAACCCAGTCGAGAGTGCTTGTCGCCATCTTGTACTTAGTCATAAAGCAACTGTGGTTTACATTGAATTGAATAAATTGATATGAGCATGACTGATTAAAGTAATAAGCCAGGTGTACCTAGTCTACCAATATATGCTGTTTCCATCAACAATGCTACTGGTTCAACAGCCTGTCCAACTATGGCAGGCAAAGCAAGAGCATTTGTCTGGGAGTACATGGCAAGACAAAATTCGGAATGAGAAAGTTTCAATATACACGGAAAAAAGAGCATGCATCATGGTTGAAGAGCAACTTCTTATTTTCAAGAGAACGTGTAGAAGTCATCAATGTGATGATGCCCGTATGGTTCAGCACAAAATAAGCAAAACTATTTCATACGGTCCAGAAGAGTCAAGATAAAAACAATCAAATGAAAGATTAAATTTCATCATTTTTTATTGATAGCAATGTCTGGATAAAAATTAAAAGGGTAGACTCGTGCACCCTGATGACTAAATTAATAAGCATTTAAGAGTAGATGTAATCCAACAATACGAATATCAACAACAGAGTAAAAGTTGGTGAGCAGACAATGGTTTTGAGCATGTTCTATGTCGGAAAACAGAGGAAACAAGTGTTAATTAATAAGCACGATTAAAAAAAATAAAACAGGTAGTTGCTTAAACAGCCGCTATACATACTACAGAAATCAATAAATTGAAGAAATAAGGTTGTGCTTACTATATAGCTTCCTCGACGCTGCCAAGAAGGCCAACTTCATTTGAAGCCGACTTCTCGCCTTCATGGTACACCTCGGCACCGAAATTGGAGCACACATGGCTTCTGATGCAAGAAAAGCTTCGTCTTTCACCAACAGAGCTCGAAGCAGGTAACGGCCTTCCATGCTGTTATTTCGCTGTCGCCGCCGGGGAAGTCGAGGCCGACGAGGGCGCCAACATTGGTGGTGGAGACGGACCGGGCAGCGCCGGGGGAGACGAGGCCGAGGAGGGCGACGACGTCGGCGGTGGAGACGGACCGGGCACAGCGCCGGTGGCAGCAGGGGCGGCGACGAGCAGAGGGCATTTGAAATGTTGTAAAGCGCTCGACTTTTGGTGCCCGTTGGATCATTTTGTGACGGCCAGATCAAATTTTGAACACAGGCAACATCCCTGTGCTTAAGCACAGACTCCTCCACCTCATATATATATATTCTCTCTCTCTCTCTCTCTCTTCCCTCTCTTCATTCCTACAATTTTCAAGTGAAACTCTAGCCAACCAAAGAATCCGTTGACTAGTCCATCACCGATCCCATCTCCCTTACACTCCAACTTCCTGTCCTAATCTGTCCTCATCCCTGTCAGACTTTCTCTTCGCCGATAATCCATCCAGCATTTAAGGACATCGAAAGACTATCAAGTTTGTAATATCATATTTTTTGAGTAATATATAACTTCTTGTACTTAATTTTATGTGAAACTTGATTCTGACATTTTGAACATATTGAAGGAGTCATATTTTGTAGTTAGAGATCAGAACACTCCAGAACTTTTAAAGTTTCGAACTTCATATGTACTCAAACGCCCAACTGGGGATTGAAGATTAAACTGTGCTCCCCCTTGAAGACCCCATGACATTGAATTCAAAGTGAGCGGAAACTCTCATAATGCTATTGAAAAGAAATAAAAAATAAAATAAAATATTTATCTCTTTATCTCAACTTCTTGTGCTTGGTAGGTCAAATAACTCTCGATTTCAGTGGTAAGGGCACCTTGGGTCAATCCGATCTCTGACTCACCCATGCACACACTCGCCTCAGACTTCCATCGTGCGAAGGTGCGCTAATTCGTGCACACACACATATTGATCTCTACCCACAAATCCCTTTGACGTGAGATGTGAGATATATGTTCTAACACTAGTGTTTGGGATATAGGTCTCCCCGAGTCGGCGCAGCGGAATAAAGTCTGAAGAAATACAACAAAATAATGGAAAACAATAATAGAGAATAATAAAAATATAAAGATACTAAGAAATACCATGGATGACAAATACTACACAATCTACCAAGAGGAGTAACTTCCACTATGAAAGATATTAAAACAATTACAAAGTGTCTCCCTTTCTCTCTCACCGTTGAATCAACAAGCCAAATTCAATAACTCCTTCCTTCTCCCTCACCAAGGAACCCTTGAGAACCCTCTCTAGCTTCTTCCTAATCAGAAATTAGGTTCTATTAAGATTTAAGATGAAATTCTGTATAAATAGATGAAGAAATCATAAAAAACGGGTATGAAAACAGCCCTCACCCGCAATCCACATCTTGGTTGCATCGTAGTGTCTGGACACGGATGCTGTAAGCTTTTACCCATTCCAACAGCTACAGCCCGGGTTGGTGTTTTCCAGCATCTGGGCGCGGGGGCTTCTTCCTTGATTCCTTCTGCATTTCTGCTTCCAAATTCGACAATCTCCACCTTGGTGAGAAATTATGCTCGTAATATTCTCAAACCAACATAACAATCAACCTCATGCCATAAACTAGCATCAACCCTTGCCTCTCCTGGGCGAACCCTGCCTCTCCTTGGCGGCTAGCATACTCTAACATGTCTCACACCACTCAGTGTCCTCGTAACTCCATCAAACATTTTGATTTAAACCATTTTTATGACAATGACCTTACATGTAAAATTATCATCCTTTATTATATTTCCATCGTATGTGTCAAAATAATTTCTAATTGGGCACATGTGATATGAGCAACCTGAATCCAGAATCTAATCATCACTTGAATTCGCTTCTGATGTGGGTGAAGAAGATCCCCATTATTGTAAGCTATACCCTCTTGGAATCTATTCTGACAATTCTTTTTGAGATGTCCAGTCTTCTTGTAGTAATAACAGACAACATTTGACTTGTCTTTCCCCTTGAGTCTTCCAATTTTCACTACAATCAATGCTTCCTCTTGGGATTTTTCTTTCTTGCACTTCCTCATCTTTTCAGCAAAGAAAAGAGTAGTTTTGACATCATTCACTAACATAGGCTTCTTTCCCAAAGTTAAAGTGGTCATCAAATGATCATAAGACTTGGGTAAAGAAGCCAAAAGCATGTTTGCTTTCTCCTCTTCTTCTTCCTTCACTTCGAAGTTCAAAAACTGCACAAGAAGATTTTCAAACTCACTTATATACACCATAAGATACCCTCCTTCAGCAAATTTGAGTTAGTATAACTATTGCTTAATAAAACACTTGCTATACAAATTATTTATTGTGTATAACCTTTCCAGCTTTACTGTCTTCTCACCCAGCACGTTGTGTATCACCTCATCTGCTTAACATTTCTTATGGTGCTCTTCACCTTGTCTTGAAGTTCTATCCAATCGGCCGCCCTCATCTCTATAAGTTTTGCTGATTGTGCTTTCAACAATTCTCTAACAACCAAAATATTCTTTACCCTTTTTTTTTAAAGAGTAAAATTTCATTTGCTATTAAACATTTTAAATCTTAAATTTCAACTTGTCTTTCTCCATTATAACCAAGCTGTAGATACCAATTTTTGGGGATATGCCTGATTTGGCGCAATAGAATCAGTACGAAGAAATACAGTAAAATATTGACAAACAATAATAAAGAATAATAGAAATAGAAAGACACCAAGAATTAACGCGGATGATAAATACCGTATAAACCACCGAGACGAGTAATTTTTATTATGAAGGAGATTAAAATAATTATAAAGTTTCTTTATTTCTCTCTCACCTTTGACTAAACAAGTATAATTCAATAACTCCTTGATTTTCTGACAATCAGAAAAGAAAACTTTTCTCCCTCGCCAAGGAACCCTAGAGAACCCTGTCCAACTTCTTACTAATCACAAATTAGGTTCTATTAAGATTTAGGACAAAATTCTGTACAAATAGGTGAAGAAATCGTAAAAAACGGGCACTCTCTAACGTCTCAAACCTGCGATCCGCGTCTTGGCCACTAGCGTCCGGATGCTGGTGTAAGCTTTTACCCATTATAGCAGCCTGGGCTGGCACTCTCTAGCGTCTGGCACCAGGCTTCTTCCTCGATTCCTTCCTTCTTCCCTTTCGGTTCCAAATTCAACAACTAGGCCTATAAATTTTGGAATTTTCTACTTGTTTTGATCAGTATATTTACGTCCCCATGGCGCACGAAGCATGTTGTGATTGTTTGTATTTGGGCAGTGTTCGGGCTACTGGGTACCGAGGAGTGCACTCATACCCATGCAATATATACTTATTATTACACAAATTTATTGTTCCAAATCATTCTAGAGAGGTGTGTGGCAGCTTGTGACGTGTGGGGAGATAGGGCAAAGGCTACGGTTGATGCTTGTTTACACCGGGCCTCGTCCTTGGGGATGCTTTCCATGAAAAATCGTATGTCTTTTTTAGATGCTGTTTGTGATGGGTGTTTTCGGTTCGTCTTGATCAGTCAAAATAAAAGCAGGGGAATTGTATTTTTTCCCGAAGCAAAGTAGGGGAATTGAGATAAGTCTAGACGCTAGTTATTCTTGGAGCAATCTCTTCTTAATCTGTTTTTCCTTGGAGCATTTTCTTTCTATAATAGATTATATGTTATGAATATTGTTAGCATTGTTAGTAGAATGGTAGTATTGTTAGTAGGGTTGTTAGTAGGGGTAATTGAGTAGGGGTGTTTGGGTAATTTCACTAGGAAAGATGCCTACAAAAGGGGGCTGTAACAGAATTGTGTAACAACTTTGTTTTGAAAATCAAATTCACCCTTTTGGAGATTGCTCCACCCCTTCCAACATTTCTTGGAACCCAAGGAACCAGGGCGCCCTGGTTCTTCTCCCTTGGTTGCTGAAATTGCAGCCCTTCTTCCATCCATTCTTGCTGTTGATCTTCATCCCCTCTCATTCCAGGAAGTTCGCCCTCAAGATGGCACCAGCAAAGCAGAGTTCCAAGCCTTCCAAGGGCAAGGAATTGGTTGTGGAGCTTGGAGGAGAAACACCTTCCAGATTGGTATCAGAGCAGGTCGAGGGAGGTACGTCTTCTTCACCCCATCTTGATGAATTATCCCAGATTAGGAGGGTTCAAGATCAATTGATTGCTGCCATTACCAATATGTCATCAAAGTTTGATTTATTACTGCAATCAAGAAGTGATGGGTTGGGAAATAGAGAAGGTATTGGGACAATTCAGGGGAGGGTTCCTGCAATGGGGATGGATAGGGATGATCCATTGCTGGAATCCCATGTTGGACGTCCCCAAGAGGTGCTGGAATCCCATGTTGGACGTCCCCAAGAGGTGTTGTTGACATCAGTTGAGAGGGGGCGACACCATGAGGGGCTGTTGCAGGGTATGGCTGATCATCATCCAGGAGCACATCCAATTTCAGCAGGGATGGGGCGACCTTGTGAAGATGGGTTGCTTGGTAGGCGACCTTGTGAGGATGGATTGCAGGGTAGGCGATCTTGTGATGATTTGTTGCAGGGTAGGTGACCTGGTGATGATGGATTGCAGGGTTTGCACCACCAAGAACAGCTGGAAGAGACGCTGCTGCAAGGAGGAAGGAAGCAATTCGGTATGGGCAGGAGAGGAAGAGCACCTGTTCGACAAAATTTCCAGGAAGGCGCTGCCCAAAATTGCAGGGATATTGCTGCCTATGATGACCCAAATGAAGATTTCTTGAAAGGCTCCAAGATCAGCTTCCCAAAGTTTGATGGAACCAAGGACCCAATTTCATGGTTTAGCAGGGCTGAAAAATTTTTCAAGCTGCATCACGTCCAAGAGAGATTGCAAGTAGAGTTGGCAAGTTTTCATTTGGAGGATGATGCACAAATTTGGTTTGATATGCTGCAAGAACATCATGGGATTCCTAGTTGGCCTGAATTGAAGGAAGCCATGAATCTTCAGTTCGGTCCCTCGGAGTATGAGGATTTTTATGGCGACCTTACTCGGTTAAAACAGGACACATCAGTTCAAGAGTATACCGTTCAATTTAACCGGTTGGCCACTAGAGCTGGAAGCATGACTGAAAAGCAGAGAATCAGCAGCTATACTTGTGGTCTCAAGCCCCAATTGAGAATGGAGGTGAAAGCTAGGAAGCCGGACACCTTATTGGACGCTCAAGGGCTGGCTAGACATTTGGAGAACCATGTGAATCAGAAATCAGCAACAATTGGGAGAGCAATGAACAGGGGATATCAACATGCAGCTGGACCGTCTAACAAGGGAGGTAGTTTTGGGTCGGTCAAGGCTGATGTTGGGGTAGCAGCAGAGCAGCAACTCAAGGAGATTCCTCATGGACGGAAATTCAGCATCAAGCAATTGCAAGAGAGAAAGGAGGCTGGATTGTGTTTCAGGTGTGACGAGAAATTTGTACCTGGACACAAGTGTAAAAGGTTATTCATCATTGAAGTGGAGAGGGAGGAGGAACTGTCGGAGGAGGACGATAGTGACCCGGAAGATGACTCCCTTACTCCAGCCATCTCCTTGAATGCTTTGACGGGAATCATTACTTCAAACACCATGAGGGTTCTCGGAAGAGTGGGTGGACACCAAGTGACAATTCTGATTGATTCGGGTAGCTCCCACAATTTTGTGAATGCAAAGCTGGTTCAGAAATTGAAGTTGCCGAAGGAAACCAGCAATGGACCCAAAGTTCAGATTGCCAATGGCGACCGAATGAGTTGTGGGGGAAGGTGTTCAGCTATCAAGATTGAATTTCCAGGATATGCTACTACTTCGGAATTTTTCATACTTCAGCTCGAAGAGATTGACATCGTTTTGGGTATTCAATGGTTGAAGACGTTGGGGCCAATCCTATGGGACTTTGAATCCCTCACGATGTCCTTCAAAGATAAAGAGAAAACAGTGGAATTAAGAGGGCAGATCACTCCTCCGGATCAGTTGTGTGATAAGAAGCGTATTTCACAATCTTTCAAACAAAGGAAACAGGGGTTATTGATGAACTTGCAAGTGGTGAACAGCAGGGGTTTGGGTCAACCGGAACCTACTTTAACAGCTCAACAACAAGATGGATTGGATCAGCTGCTGCTAAGGTTTGACAAGGTGTTTTCTGTACCCAAGGGGCTGCCGCCTACACGCCCTCATGACCATCATGTGAACCTCAAGGAGGGAACGCTGCCGGTAGCCGTGAGACCGTATCGGTATCCTTACTTCCAGAAAAATGAAATTGAGAGACAAGTGAAGCAATTACTGGAGGATGGAATAATTCAGCCTACATCAAGTCCCTATTCAGCTCCGGTGTTGCTAGTCAAGAAGAAAGATGGAAGTTGGAGGATGTGTGTCGATTATAGGGCTCTCAACAAGGCAACGATAAAGGATAAGTTTCCCATTCCCAACATTGATGAACTCTTGGATGAATTACATGGTACTACCTATTTTTCTAAGCTGGATTTGAGGTCAGGTTATCATCAAATAAGAATGTATGGAGATGATGTCCACAAAACAGCTTTCCGGACACACCATGGGCATTATGAGTTCAAGGTTATGCCGTTCGGATTATCCAATGCCCCTTCCACCTTCCAAGCTTTGATGAATGAGGTATTTGCTCCATATCTCAGAAAATTTATTTTAGTTTTCTTTGATGATATTCTTATCTACAGCAAGTGTTGGGATGAACATCTATACCATCTTGAATTGACGCTAGCTGAGTTGCTTAGACATGAGTTGTATGCTAAGAAGGAAAAATGCTCTTTTGGGTTGCGTCAAATTCAGTATTTGGGACATGTTATCTCATCCGAAGGTGTTGGCGTGGACAAGGAAAAAATAGAGGCTATTGTGAATTGGCCGACGCCGAGATCAGTTAAGAGTATAAGAGCTTTTTGGGATTAGCTGGGTATTATAGAAAATTTATCAAGGGCTTTGGTACTCTAGCAGCTCCATTGTCGGATTTACTGAAAAAGGATGCTTATCATTGGGACCTTCTCGCGGAGCAAGCCTTCCATGACCTGAAACAAGCTCTCACAAAGGCTCCGGTGTTGGTGTTACCAAACTTCAATATACCCTTTGTGATCGAGTGTGACGCGAGTGGGATGGGAATAGGGGCTGTTTTGATGCAACAAAACCAGCCCATTGCATTTTTCAGTAAGAAATTGAATGGGAGAAATTTATTGCTGTCAGCTTATGAAAGGGAGATGATGGCTTTAGTGTTGGCTGTCCAAAAGTGGCGTCACTACTTGTTGGGTCGATCATTTGTGGTCCGAACAGATCATTCCAGCCTCAAGTTTTTATGGGATCAGCAGATTCATACCATGGCACAACAGAAATGGTTGGTGAAGCTGTTAGGATACGACTTCGTCATCGAATACAAACCCGGGAAGGAAAATAGAGTTGCTGATGCCTTGTCGAGACAGCATGAAGGCAATTTGCTGGAAACCGTTGGAAAGGTGACCAAGCAAACAGGGACGCTCTCTTGTACAGCACTCTCAGTGGCTTTGCCAAGTTGGTTGGAGGTGATCAAACAAGCCTATACTACCAATGAGCATTTATTGAAGCTGAAACAGCAATGTGCTGACAACAAGCTGTCCTCAAGGTGGGAAGTGAGGGACGACATCCTATTTTACAAACATCGGATTTACTTGACTTCTCAAATGGATATTATACCCATCATTCTGAAAGAGTTCCATGATGGTACTCATGAGGGGATTCAAAAGACCTTGAAGCGACTTAGAGCGGTTTTCTTTTGGTCTCGGATGCACAAGGACGTGGTGAGCTATTTGCAGAATTGTGACATTTGTCAAAAGTTCAAGAGTTCCACGTTAGCACCAGCCGGATTATTACAACCA
>JAURVB010005572.1:0-12966 GCA_033002965.1 Piper betle
GCTAGTCCCATGTTCGTGGGAAGGTTTCCCTCGAGTTGATTTTGTTGGGCCCTATGAGCCCCTAAAAAGACTTGAAACAAGTTTAATTTGTTTCTCTTAATCCAAAAGCTAGCTTAATGCATAAGGTTTTCCCATTAGCCTATATACAAGTCACCAACATTATTCATGAATGATGTGAGATTAACCAAATAATTCTCCCCTTCACATATCATACCAGCCGAATCATCTCCTCATCACACATATCCTAGGTCCACATGTTATGGTGACGAATCATCTCCTCATCACACATATCCTAGGTCCACATGTTATGGTGAAATTCCAGGAGACTCAAATTTGGGTTGACTAACATACCATGAGGCAAACCGAGGTAACACCAAACCAACCAAAACTAACCAACTCTGATACCACTGTTGGGCCCCATGGGCCCCCAAAAGGGACTTGAAATAGGTTTTATATGCCTCTTTTAATCCAAAAGATAACTAAGTAAATAATGCTTACCTAATAACCTATATACAAGTCACCAACACCATTCACGATTAATGTGGGATTCACTTAACAATTCTCCCCCTCACATGAGGCCTCTTTTAATCCAAAAGATAACTTAATGAATAAGGCTTTTCCAATAGCCTATATACAAGTCACCAACACCATTCACGATTAATGTGGGATTTACTTAACAATTCTCCCCCTCATACATCATACAATCCAAATCATCTCCCCTCAATCAACTCTAAATCATCTCTTCAAACTCTCCTTAAAGAAATTCCGAGCCAATCAGCGTCATCTCCCCTCAATCAACTCTAAATCATCTCTTCAAACTCTCCTTAAAGAAATTCCGACAATCGGCGTGAGGCGAGCACCAAGTCTAAATCATCTCTTCCAAACTCTCCTTAGCAAGAAATTTAAGTAAATCAGCGTAGGCAAACACCAAATCTCCCGAAGATTGTGAACCTCGACAATCAGCGTAGGCAAACACCAAATCTCCCAAGATCGTAACTCGGCTTTGATACCACTATTGGGCCTTTGGGCGCCCAACTGAGCTTTAGATACACTGTTGGGCCCTTTAGGGCCTAAAAGGACTTACAATAGGTGTCACAGGTTTCTCTAGATCCAAAAGTTAACTTTAAGGAATAAGGTTTTACCATTAGCCTATATACAACTCACCAAGATCATCTACGACCGATGTGGGATAAACCCAACAATCCCTTCTAAATTGCAGAAATGGATGGTCTCATTCCATGAGCTTAGAACATGGTCAGAGCTATTGTTGCTGCCATTACAAAGAAACATCAGTTTCAATTATTTGTTATCTCATATAATTTTTCCTGTTCATCGTGGTGAATAAATGTTTGAGTTGCATCTCAACACTTGGGTTTTACATTACGATCAGTGACGCAACCCGCCAATTTCGTCCACAAATTATGATTATAAGCGCTCCACGTATAGTAGCCTCCCAAGTCTAGTGCTAGCTTAAGATGTATGCTCAATGTTTTATGGGTATGACCCGACGGTTTAACTGATTTTATCTAATTATTATTAAGCCTAGGCCTATCGTCTTTAACTTACCATTTATAAAAACATCAATGACACGTGTTTGGTTTTCATTTCTCTTATCTTTCTTGCTTAATCTTATTAAGTATTTTCTACATGCCAATTTCGTTAAAATCACTATTCGATTAATCTATCTAATCACAATAAAAACAAAAAGGATCTCAAAACTCTCAAAATAACGATTAAACGGACCTAATTAGTTGCTTCTCGAGCTTCTAAACATCTCAGCAACAATTTCCTAGTCTGAGCAGTGAAATATAATCAATAACATCTCATCAACAATCTTCTTGTCAGAGCAGTGAGAATATAATCAATATCACTACCTCGAACTAGACTATATGTATGTATATTACATGAGATGATACGAATGCACTAAATATGCAAATCTGGAATAGACTGTCTAAGACAAGCACCCCTTAATTAAGAAATTTATATCTCTTGGAAGACTTAGTTAAAAATTTTGAGCATTTAGGATAAGAAAGTAGACACTCTATAGTTTCTAAAGAATCAATCCTATTAGAGGTCAACAACTCCAATTATGACCAATTCAGTACGGGGCTGCGATGGACTTGTGCAAGGGCTCAACTTTTCTTGCACCAAGGTGCAAGTCGCAGCCAGGTGCAAGGCTTCTAGAAATTTGGGCCAGGGCACACCTGCTTTTTGCCAAAGGCACATTTGCATCGTCCAATTTCCCCCAATTTTTGTTTAGGGTTCAAATAAAATCTAAAATTCATGAAATTTTAACCATGTCTCTCTAACACCCTAATTAACATTCTCATGAAAGGATTTTTGTAAAATAACAACCCTAACCTCATGAACTATATTCATGTTCTTACAAGTTATGTTTTCTTCTTTACTGGTTAAAGCATAACAAGAAACATAGCAATCATACTCCAATTTAATGAAACTTCATATACTCTTTATTTACATTCTAACTTAGAGTTTAGAATGAGTCTTGATTGAAAATGATTGGATATTCAATGGTTTCACCATATTCTTTTCCTTTTCTAAATTTAAATTCAAGTAAACAATACAACAATCAATCTTAATTCTATTTCTATGTTATTAATTATAATGTACATATATAAACTTAATGATCATGATGCATGAATTTATTAAATTAATCTTGTTTAGATTAGGTTACTAACTTCTTCTTTGATCATTTTCTCTATGAAAGCCTCGAAAACAGAGTTCTCCGTGTGTAAATCAAGGGGAAGATGGAGATCAATCAGGGAAGAGAAGAAGAAGGTAGAG
Organism: Piper betle; assembly: GCA_033002965.1. Lineage (NCBI taxonomy): Eukaryota > Viridiplantae > Streptophyta > Magnoliopsida > Piperales > Piperaceae > Piper > Piper betle. The sequence continues at coordinate 2,806 of JAURVB010005572.1, forward strand.
AACGATGTGCAAGGAATAGAGGAGAGCGATGGTCGGCCTCCTCTTCCCTTGTCCTTATATTTTCCTCCACTTTTTCTTTCTCTAAATTACCCTCCTAAATTCCCTCTAAAGTCTATTAAGACAATCTAGCTCGTCTAGGATAAGTCTATGTCGGTTTGGTCCAGTCCCTTAGCCAAAGTAGATCAATTCAACCATACTTGCTAACCAGCGGACTTTTTCCATTCATGTAGCCACTTAATCGACCTTCATATCTGACTTTAGTGTCCAACCCATATTTATTTATAAGTACAAAGAACATTATTAATTTAGAACTTGGTTCACACATAATTGTGTCCATTTGTCCCGTAAACAATTTTTCTATATCTATATACTTATTTGTTTAAATTTCTTTTGACCGATTACTACTTGTACCTTTTCTTGCTCATGAGGGATCGATCTCTCAACTTATACTAATTGTCAAAATCAACCATATAACATTAATAATTCAATATATCATATATAATCAATGTCACAAGTATAAAGAAAAATTTTATTCCCAGTTGTAATTACTAAGTATGTCCAAAATAAATTATTTCTGGAAATATCATTATAGTTCAAATCCTATGAAAAAAACTAGTTATTACAAATGAGACCCACTCTAACATCTAATCAACTTGTTGACATTTGTTTCTCTCCTATTGAGAATTGTTATTAAATTCTAAATTTATTAAACTCCTACAAAATATTGAGTTTTAAATTATATACTCATTATTAAATAAATTAAATCATTTCAGAGAATAATCTTGCTGGATTAAGAATTCATTTTTTAATCTATTATATAAATTTTTACTGCACCTAAAAGTAATTCCTTTGAAAGTTTTAAACTTTATAAACTTAAATATATTCTCCTAATTTTTTTATAAGTAATGGGACATAATTTAGCATCTATCAAAATGTTGACATTTGTTTCTTTCTCATCGAAAGTTGTGAATAATATTTTGTTATTTAGGGCCATGGAAACCAAATTCCCATATTTATGACTTAATGTAGATCTAACTACTTAAGAGGATTCTCAATTGAGGACTTACTTAAAATTTTTGGAGACCTACTTTAATATCCAATCAAATTGTGTCGTTTGCTTTTCTCTCATCGTAAATTGTAAACTTAAAATACATTAAAGGCATATAGATACATACGTACGAGTATGCGTGTATATGTATATATGTATATATATATATATATATTATTAATTAGTACAACAACTTTAACAAGTGGAAATTAATAAAGGCGAGAAAACATAAACAATATTCGCCTGTTTAATCAGGATGAGATATTCTATCAAAGAAAGAGGTTCGAGCCACATGAATATCATTGAGCACAGCTTTGATTGTTGGACGTTCACGGGCTGACATGACTGTACAAGCCATTCCAACTTGAAGAATCCACACTAAGCATTCCTCGATAGCCCCATGGTTGCGAACCTCACCACTGGGAAATATTTTAGGATCCACAATCCCCATAACTTGCCCAGAAAAAGCATGCTTAACATATTCATGGATGCTAAATCCTTTCAGGGAAACCTCATCAGTTGGCCTCTTTCCAGTAAACAACTCAAGGAGAACAATTCCATAACTATATACATCTCCGCTTGTGGATATCTCACCTCCTATGCCATACTCTGCATGTTAACCATTTAATTATTAATACCAATGAACAAGATGGAAGAGAAAAAGAAAAAGAAAAAATATGGATCAGAAGAATTATGTTTACCTGGAGGAACATACCCAATGGTTCCTTTGATTGTCATTGAGCTACTTCCACCTTCGGATATATTGCTTGAATCTATATCGACAAACTTAGCCAATCCAAAATCGCCAACATGGGCTACCATTTCATCATCTAGAAGAATATTACTCGGCTTCAGGTCACAATGAATGATTGAATCATGGCATTGATTATGAAGATAATCCAATGCTGAAGCAACATCAATGGCCACATTTAGTCTTTGAACTAGATTTAGATGTTCTGATGTTTGCTCTCGTGTTGTGGGATTTATGAAGCCAAGTCTCCAAGCTCCCATTAGGAATAAACTCAAAGACCAAAGCTTTGAAGTCATTGCCTCGATGGTCTATACTCGAACAGGATGTAATGATCTTCACGAGGTTGCGATGCTTGATCATTCTCGAGGCTTTGCATTCTGTGTTGAATGTCTTAGCAGCTCCATGGAATAGAAGGTGGAACACTTTGATTGCAACAATGGTTCCTTCTTCTTCAAGTGCTCCTTTATACACTGTCCCATATCTTCCCATGCCTACCAAACTCTCGGATGAGAATCCATTGGTTGCCTTCATCAAATTCTGGTACGAGACTTTTGGATGATCCTGACCAAGAATGGGAGCTGAGGGGGTTTCCTTCCTTGATTTTCTTCTCCAGTAATACACACCCATGAAGCACAAGAGGGAGATAAGGATAATTAGGATGATCACGTGCTGAATTCTGAACCTATTTTTCCCATGGACTTTCATTAAACATGCTTGTAAATGAAGAACTCGAGGACCACCACAAAGCAAATTGTTCCCCTTCAAGTCTACTGCACTTGCATTTTGAAAGACACCTTTAACAGGAACAACTCCCTCGAAATGATTGAATGACAAGTTAAGGGACTCCAATGATTTCAGATCCCCGAGAAAATCAGGAATTGGACCAGAAAGATTGTTATGTGAAAGGTCTATTTCTTGAAGATTTTTTACACTCCCAAGTGTCGTAGGAATGCTTCCTTGGAAGAAATTACCCTGTAGATAGAGACCCTCCAAGCTTGTGCATGATCCTAATGAGCTAGGAATCTCACCTGTTAAACTATTATTGTTGGCAGAAAGAAACCCCAAATTCTTCAAATTTGAAACTTCTATGGGCAGCGATCCATTTATAAAATTGTCCGAAATATCTAAAGTCATCGACAGGGAAGAAATTGTGAAAAGCTCTTTCGGTATGGTACCATGAAGGTTGTTCCCTGCTATTTGCAATGTAAGTAGCCTGTTGCACTTTCCGATACTAGATGGTAGGCTACCCTCTAAATTGTTATCAGCTAGGAATAGTTTAAGCAGATTGCTTCCGTTGCAAATAGAGGATGGAATTCCTCCTTGAAGTTTATTACGCGATAGATAAAGTCCTTGCAGCTGAGAAAGCATCCCAATTCCGGGCGGAATATTACCTGTCAATAAGTTAGCTGCTAGACTAAGGTATGACAATCGTACCATATTGCCAATGTTTGTGGGTGGGTAGCCGTAGAATGAGTTCTGTGACAAGTCCAGAATTTCTAATTGAGAAGAAAGATTGGATATGGATAAGAGACGACCCGTGAAAGAGTTATTATATAAAGTCAGGATACGTAGCTGGGAGCAATTTGACAAAGAATGCAAAAAACTCAAATCTTCATCATCTCTAAGGTGATTAGAACCTAGATGCAAACGTGTGAGATATCTCAAGCTCCCTATATTTGAAGGGACTTTGCCACTGAACTTGTTGGCCCCAATTTCGAACATTTGCAGTTGTGAAGCATTGGACAATGAAACTGGAACAGAGCCCACAAAATGGTTGGATGATGCAAAAAATATTTTAAGATTAGGCAGAACCAGTCCCATGTTCATGGGGAGATTTCCATGGAGTTGATTTTGGGCAATTTCAAAGTACTCCAAGAAGGAAAGGTTATAAACAGAAAGGGGTATTGTTCCAAAGAGAGTGTTCATTGATAGAGTTAGTACTTCTAAACCTTTCATTCTTCCGAGGCTGTGGTGGATTTGGCCATTTAAGTTGTTAGCTGCAAGATCCACACACCAAAGAGAAGAAAGGTTACCAATGGAGGGTGGTATATTCCCATAAAAACTGTTGAAGCTGAGATTCATCAGAATAAGCTTTGGAAAGTTTGTGAGTTGAGCATGAATTGGACCCTCTAGCAGCCGGTTGCTATCAAGGTTAAGAACCCTCAGATTCGAACAATGGGATATGTTGATGGGAATCTGACCTGAGAGTGAGTTGTAACTAAGATTTAAATGCTCAAGCCTGTGGAGGAGACCAAGCTGGGGAGGAATTTGGCCATGGAACTTGTTGTGTTTCAGGTTGATCCCTCTTAGGAAGCTGAGGTTCCCAAGATAAGGAGAGATGGTCCCTTCCAAGCCAAGACCATGCAGGTCTATGAGCCTCACTCTTTGGTGTCGACGCCCACAGGTGATCCCTTCCCAAATGCAGAAATGGGTGGTCTCATTCCATGAGCTTAGAACATGGTCGGAGCTGCTGCTGCTAATGCCAAGTGCAGCCTTGAATTGCAGCAGTGCAGCCCTATCAGTGTCATTGCTCAGGAACAATGCCTCTGAAGACAATAAATAGGATGTGGAGAAGAAGCAAAGAAGGAGGCAAGCATATTGAACAACGTCCATAATGCAGGTGCCAGCGTCTAGACATGATTTGTATATTTCCTTCAAGATGTATATATATGCATGGAATAGTGTGAATCAGAGGAAGAAGTGGGGCGGGCAATTCATGTCACATTCTTATGTAGAAGTCACGCATTGGATATTAATGCAAACTCGGCCCAACGTACATGGCAATTCATGAGTCAACTTTCTCATATTGTATTAGCTTCACTAATATGAGGAAGAAGATCAATAATGTTAAATGTATTAAAAGCAACAATGAAAAATATCTCAAGTGAGATATACAATAAGTCGTTCATGAATTATGATTTTTGGAACACGGTGTTAGGATGGTGACACCTGTCGACAATAATTTCTTTTTAAAAATTATTAGATTTATTTTAGGTATCATGAGTCGCTTTAGTATTGAAATGAATAATGTGAGTGTTGAACATGGCAACTTTCAGACACGGCAAGGCTTGCTACAAGTCCTTACCAAGTCAACTGCTGGCAGAATACAAGTTCTTTTGGGTCTTTAACATAATATACTTAATTTATCAACAAATTAAAAGAAGAAAAAATTAATATATTCAAGTACGAAGTCAGCTCACAAAACTATTAAATTAAGAAGTGGAAATGATTTTGAAGCAAAGACCGAGCAATTCATGTGCCAGTTCCCATGTAGAAGTCATTGCACTATAAATTAATGTCTGACATGGACCCGTGTTCACATAAGCCGCCGCCGGTCTCAGTTTCATATTAAGCTATTATTACAAGGAAGCAGAATAATGTCATTTTGAGATAAAGTTTATTGTGGTTAATAAAGTGTTGTTACCGAAGATTTTAATAAATTTGCAAATGAGATGCATACCCTTTCTAGCGAATTAGATCGAAGATGTTCTCAGATGTTAATTCAATTCACAATTAAGAGAATAACATGGATTCACAATATAGATGTGTTTTATATTAGGATGAGTCTTATTTATAAATAAACCAAAAGAACTCCTACACGACTATATATTCCCTAATATATACTCATACCATAAATGGAAGAAATATTTAAATAATAATTAAGGTTTAATTTAGTTAATTTCTTTAAATAGGAAAGTCTTAATAAATTTGGGAACCTCCTAATTATTGGGCGTAATGAATACTTCCAACATTTACCGACCTTCTAAAATGTCCCATAAGATCTTTAATTAATAGTATCGTACCTTAATATTTTTCCCAACAAAATTATATATCTATATTCTTAAAATGTAGTTCAAGACTTTTTTTATTATTGTTGAGATTAATTTTGTGTTCAGATTGCCCTTGTTAAGAGCGCCCAACCAGATCAACTGATGAGGAGCAGAACCTCCTCGATGTGCTGTTGGCCGTTACTAGTTGTTACATACAACTTTGTTTATATATTAAATATCACTTATCCTCCTTGAATGACGTTAATTTATCACTTAACCTTCTTAGACTAAGTCGACTCATCATTAAGACTACTTGTTTTTAAAAAATCACTTATACCAGTTGAAAACTAACTCTCTTAGACAAACACATTTAAGCAGTGATGTGACAAACTTGTAACCCATTAATAAATGATATTAAAATGTCATGTCAGAAAATAAAATTAATAAATATTAAAATTAATTAAAAAATAAATTTAAGTATAAAATAAAATTTTAATAAATAAATAAAAATTTGACATAAATAAATAAAATATTTTATTTTATTTAACTACCTACTCTAATTTTTACCCCACATGTGAAATAAATAAAAAAAATATTTCGTCTCACCTACGCATTAAAAAAATGACCTCGATGGAGACTTAATTAAAATAATAATTAATTGTATTTAATTATTATATATTTTATTTTAGTTTATTTATTTTATTTAACATATTACTTAATTTTAATTAATTTAATATGAATTAATTTATTTTCTGATGTAGCATTTCCACAGTATCAATTAACCGGTTGCAAGTTTCTTGCACTTTCGTCACTTAACGTTAATTGTCTAATGGTGTTAATTTTGAGGGCTTAAGTGATGATTTTCTTGAAAGAAAAACATCATCACGTACTGTTGTTTGTTTAATAGTGCTAGCTTTGATGGGGTTAAGTAATGTTTTTGAAAGGAAATGGACCAAGTGATGAATTGACTTATTCAAGTAGGGTTAGGGGCTAAGTGATCTATTGATTTATTTGGAGAATTAATATTTGCTCTTTTTTAACAAGTAGTAGGGGTACATTATAAAACATGTGTAAGCTTTATAATAACCATATGCTTATAGTGGATTTTATGCCGGTAGGTATTATATGAACTAATTTTGAGTGTCTAAAAATCTATCCTCATTACTGGAATTTTTTTTCAACCATAGGCCTAGCCCACGTTAAGTCCAGTCCACTATCCAATGCGGTCATAAGTTGGCTCTGATATTGGCTCTGATACTATATGAAAAAACATGACCTAAGTGGAAACTAATGCGGCCTAAGTTATTTATTTAAAATTATTAATTCAAGTTGAAGGTCTATAAACAATTTATATTAATATACTGGAGTTTACGTAATAACTATTAGATGTGTGACTAATTTGGAGATATCACAACCCATCAACCTTTAAAGTGGATTGTGAGAAATAGAAAAAAATGTACTTGTTTGATTGGAAAGAAAAATTCTCCCACAATCAAATTCCTCCCCGCTTGGTCTCCTCACATGCTTGAGCACTTAAATCGAAGTTACAACTCACTCAGAGGTTAGATTCCCGTCAACATATCTCATTGCTCAAATCTGAGGGTTCTTAATTGTAAAACCCCAGTTTCGGCTTAGGGTTTTACCCGATTTTAGTTTTGTCCAATTCAGGCAGTCTCGAGACATTTCGAGCAAATTCGATCCAAAATAATATTAAAAATATGAGTATGAGGCCCAGATGGCCATATGAGCATGTTATGAAAGCTGAGTATGCCCGACATACATATGATAGTTTCAGTTACGATATAATAGAGCATGAGTTAACAATGTATACACGAGGTATACATATGATTTTTATGAGCTTGCCAGGATTTTAGATCTAGAACTAGGTCGTTGCAGCGTTTAGTATCTGTTTGAGATTTTTGAAGTATTTCATTTACGTGCAGCATAGGAATTTTGGATTGCTTAATTGTGTCCTTAGTGGGCCCAGCTTGATTGAGTACTAGGTTCAAGGCCCATTTAGCATACTTGAGCTCAATTCCCGCCTAAGCGTCAATTTCATGACCCTGAGTCAGTTTCGACTTTGGACTGTCTCGATGTGAGTTTTTCGTCCATATGTATATTGCACGTGGGCCTATTAGGCCATGATTGTCCAACGTCCAGATTGTGCCACATGGCAAGATCTGAGCTATAAACTCGACCTTATCTTCACCATGTTATGCTTCAAAAGATCTTTCACGATTTCAAGATTTACACCCTTGAGCGCCGCCACCACTTCGACTAGCCACCAGCCGGTCTGCCTCTCCCCTAGCCACCGAACTAACACACTATGACTGCCTTGTTGCCCGACTTTCCATTCACTACCACTACGACTACTGGTGCCGCCACAGTCGCCGGTAGTAAGGGGTTTTTGGAGCTGGTCTCCACCACTGCTGGCACCGTTTGGACCGTTTCGCTGCCGGTGAGCCACCATAGGCTGGTCTAACCACCCACACAGCTCCTGTTCTCTGAGATCTCCATTTTGAGGCAACCCACTGACGACCCTCCCCTTTCTTGCTATTTTTCGGCCAGCCCGTGGCCTGAACTCCTCCGATCGACAACACCGGCATGCTCCACCTTTGCCCCCTTCGTCGATCCCGACCGGCGGCGACCTTGGCCGTGCTGCCATTCGGCATTTTCGAGCGACGGGCAATGGTCTCCCTGTCCAACCCGTTTGCCCATCTTTGCATTCGTGTTCGTGTCCACCTACTTGCGTTTGCACCCGTAGCTGACCCAGCAGCCCTAGTTCCCTAGCCGGCTCAGCCCATGTCTGAGTCCCACCCGTCCAGTTCAGGTCCGCCCAACCAACCCAGCCCAATTTTTAGACCGGGTTGGTTCAACCCATTCGATTTGGTCTGGTTTCCCAGCTTGGTTCGGTTTGGTTCGGCTTGTTTTCTACCGTTTCTCGACTATTTTTGGTAATTTGAGAACCCTTACATTAGTTCAGATGCATATTCATATTGGTAAACATGTTTGGATGTTATAGTGTTATTTATTTATTTATTAATTATTTTATTTATTTATTTATTTATTTATTCATGATTATTCATATCTTATTATTTATATATTTTGCTACGATGAATGATTATGTGACTAATTATTATTATTGATAATGTAAATGTTCATAGATATTGTTTTTGTTCATGTTTATCTTATTTTATTTAATTAATTGATTATTATTAATTATTTCTTACTCGTACTATTATTTATATGTATTTAGGCATATGTTCGTATATTTAATATTTATATTAATATTCTTCATAATTAATTAATATTAGTCATTTATTTATTTATTTATTTATCATTTGATTTATTTATTTATTTATTTTGTTTATTTAATTATTTATATGTGTACTAACATGAGTATGTATGATATTTAGTCGTGTTTAGTCTTGTATTTATATGGTATAATTAATAATATTATTTTATTATTAGTATTATTTATGTTCATGTATTTATTATTTATCTAAATATGTATGATTGGATTCCTTGTTTATTCATTTATTATTAATTATTATTATTATGCTTGATTTACGTGTCACGTGTTTAGTTATAGGTTTGTTAGCACTGTTTCCCTTTATTAGGAATTATTAATGATATGAACACAACACCAAGAGCATGCATCACTATAGAGATGTTTATATTTTACTTAGCAGTGGGTTTCGATATAGGTTATGGAGTGTAACACCCCATTTTTCAGTCCAAGGGCGGATTGAAGTGCGATGTTATAATTTAGAAAACTATTCATTGGACTAGTCTCGTACAAACTTTACAGAAGCGGATCTCAACCCTCGAGGAGGTTTAGAGACTGGCAACCTTACCAAGTTTCATCACATATGCATGCTAATTCATTCTAGCATAGAGAGACTTCTTAAACTTAAGGGTTCTATATGATCACCCTAGCCACAATAGAGGCAGAACCTCCTGCGACTATGAGTGGGTAGCTCTTAAAAATGCTAACAATCACTCTCAACTGTAGAAGAGCGCACCAGCTACAGTCTTGAGGTTGCATGATGTGACATGAACCTTTTCTTACTACTTAGTTTAAGTGATTCGTTACATTTCTTAATTTCTTACAAGTGGATGAATGCAAAGAATTTGAACAAGGGTCATGGTTACCTATTCCACATACCCAACATGTGCAAGAAAATAAAATAATTAAACACAGCATCATCAGATGCCAAGGCATCAAACCCTAACACTCGGACTTCACATGGGTCTTCAAGCGGTGTGAACCGTATGCTCCTCCTACCCATGTTTCTTTATCACACACTCACACAGCTACAACAAATATGTTTCGCGTACCTAGTAAGCTCCTCATCGTGTTTCAGGACTTTGAGGCTTATACCTTTGTAGAAGATAGTTAGAGTGCCCTAAAGTGTGTCTGCACTACAATGATAATATAATGATATAAAAAACACATGTGCACAACAACAATCAATTAACTTATCCCGAATCATATAAGTTGATACAACTTTAGGGCTTATTCCAGTGACATGCTACATCTCAATTTCATATCAACTCGGTAATTAACACAAATACAACACAAAATCCCC
>JAURVB010005574.1:0-77631 GCA_033002965.1 Piper betle
GAGACCCGAAGCCACTCCCTGAGTTCCTGCAAATCACGATGCACGCCGAACACGAATACCAGCACCCAAATTGCCCAGTGCACGATATCGTTCGGTACCGATAGATAATTCTCAAAACATCCACAATAGCAAACCAAGTAAGTAGTATGTAGCGACTCTGATCGATCACCCAATGTCGATCCTGACACCAATCCCCTGATCGGTATCGCAGCAAGTTCCCGGAATCAAAGAACGCCGCTAGTACCCAAAATCAGACGCCAACACCACAATTACGGAACCCCGGTTCCAACCTTGAATTAAACACAAAAACAAGGATACAGCAATCACCCCTATGATCGCTTACACCATGGACATGCAAACCCCACGGTGTTCAACTCTTCCCCTGAAGAGTAGCGAGAACTAGAGCACCCACACTCACAATCGTCCTCACAAATCACAACCCCGAGCAGCCACCCACGACCTACTCGTTTACATGCAAAACCCTCAACCAAGTAATGCAAACTAGGTTATGAGAAGAACTACGTCGTACCTCCAATCACAGCACCACGACCAGCAACTCTATGCCGTCGAACTCGTGAAGAATCAACTCCCGGAATTGATCTGCAGCACTCCACGACTTTGCTTGATGAGGTTTCTCTCTTCTCCACAAGAAAGACCACGACGCTCCACCAAGACCCCTCTCAGCAGTTCTTCCTTCTTTCTCTTCTCACGTTGGCTCCCTCCTTATAAAGGAGTCTCCACGTTGTTACAATTCAGATCCAAGATAAGCTGTAATCTGAGCATAATCTTTTCCCAACAGATTATCTCCAAGATCTTCCACGAACCTGGACTTCCTTGACGTCTCAATTCAATCCAGCCCTGGGCGTGCTTATCTCCAATTCAGTTGCAATCTTATCTCCAAGATTCCGATCAAGATCCATCCTCTATCTCTATCGGCAAACAAAGTCCAGCGCTGGTAGTTAGTTACAACCACCACACGTCCAACCCCTGGCTCGACCCAAGTCTTCGGCTCGACCAAAACCAGCAAACCTCGTGCACGTCCCAGACGCACCACCGATAACCCCTGCTACCGATAAACCTCTAGTACCGATCAACTCCATCCATCGATCATGCTGGTGCAGCCAGACCCATCGCTACCGATCACGACTCGATCACGCTCGTGCATGCTCGCTACTTGAGTCGCACCGCAACCTCGCTATGTCCCGGTCATGGCTCGATCATAAACCCCGCTAGCGCCCAATGCTCGAGCACGCTGCACCGATGTCTCGGCAGCGCTCGATCATGCTCGTTCACGCCAACTCCTCGCTAGCGCACAATGCTCGAGCACGCTGCACCGATGTCTCGGCAGCGCTCGATCATGCTCGTTCACGCCCCAGCATCGAACCAGCGCACTCCCGGCACTCCCGTGATCCGCACGTAGCGATCAACCTCGAGTCCTCGTGCTCGGTTCTCGGCACCAATGCTCGATCATGATCCGACGCCCAAGTGCTCGGTCACCAGCACTTGTCTCGATCATCTTGAGGTTTATTTGGTCTCCGACCTGACTCATGCTCGGCACTTCGTTACCTGCAACTATAACACCGTGTTAGCCTCAACCAGTTGTTTCACCACTCGAATAGCCCCGTGCTACTCGTGTCGGACCCGGCATGCATGGGAACAACTGCCCAATCCCGCGCACCCGGCACGTCCTCGGACTAAGGCTGTAACAGCTCACCCCCACCAATGAGATCCGATGTCCTCATCGGAGGGTTAAGTCCTCCCTGGTACTTCTTGATTCTTCTCTCAAACTGCCACAAGTCCCTTGCTCGCTCCCAACTAGCTTCACTCCTCGGTTCGCCCTTCCACTTGATAAGATACTCAATCCCGGTGTTTGGTGCACCTTGCCTATGCGCCAAAATCTTCCCCACCTCCTTCACATATTGCCGCCGGACAGTAGGTGGAGCTCTCCTTGGACGAGCTCTCCTCGGATCGACCACATCCTCATGGAATGGCTTGAGAAAGCTGACATGAAATACTGGGTGAAGTTGATACCTCTCCGGAAGCTTCAACTTGTAGGCCACGCTCCCGATCACCTTCTCCACCTCAAAAGGACCGTCATACCGCTGCACTAATCCCCTGTGCACCTCGGTACGTCTGATCTTCTTCCAGATCTGTGGTGTGAGTCTCAGCATTACTTTGTCCCCTACGCTGAATGATACCGGCCTTCTCCTCAAGTCGGCATATCTCTTCATTCTGCGTGTTGCTTTGGCTAGTGAATCCACCGCATCCTCATACAGCTCCTGCCTGTCTCGGGCAAACCTGTATGCTGCTGGACACTTCGCTCCGCGCCCTTGCAAAGCTACCTCCAGTGGTGTAAGAGGCTGGTAGCCTGTAGCAACCTCGAAAGGACTCAGTCCCGTTGCTGAGGAACGATGCAGATTATAACAAAACTGCGCCGCATCAAGAAGATCCAACCAGTTCCCCTGGCTGGCTGTGACGAAATGCCTCAAATACTCCTCGAGTAGAGCATTCGTCCTCTCAGTCTGCCCGTCAGACTGAGGATGATTAGCTGTAGAGAAGTTCAGCTTACTCCCTAGTAAACCAAACAAGCACGTCCAGAATCTCCCTGTGAACCTGGCGTCTCGATCACTCACTATGTCTGCCGGTACTCCAAAGTACTTGACCACGTTCCTAAAGAACAGTTCAGCAGTCTTCTCGGCTGAGCATTTCTGTGGAGCTGCTGTAACTACGGCATACTTTGAGAATCGATCTACAACCACCATCACCGACGACATCCCCCTCACCTTGGGGAATCCGGACACAAAGTCCATCGAAACCGAACTCCACGGCCTCGTTGGTGTAGGTAGAGGCTGCAGCAAGCCTGCCTCTAGTCGTCTCTCCACCTTGTCTTGCTGGCAAACTAAGCAAGACCTGACGAAAGCTTCGATATCAGCCTTCATTCCCGGCCAATAATACGCCCTGGTCATTAGAGCGTACATCCTGTCTCTCCCAGGATGTCCTGCCCACTGGGTGTCGTGGGACTCCTCCATTAGCTTTCGCCGTAGTCTACCCGTAGGGATATAAAGCCGACCCCCACTGGCGTAAACCACTCCATCTTCAGTCCAATATTTTCGAATCAGCCCCTCACTGATCCTGTCGACCAGCTTCTTGTACTCTGGGTCGTCTCTTGCTAACTCCCGGACTTGCCCCATTATCTCAGTCTGAATTTCTGATATAGCTGCCACCACCTCCATGTTCTTTCGACTCAGGGCATCTGCCACCTGATTCGTCTTTCCCGGCTGGTGCAACCACTCGAAGTCGTACTCCGCCAGAAACTCTTGCCATCTCGCTTGTCTCGGGGATAGTTTCTTCTGGGTCTTGAAGAAAGTGTTAGCTACGTTATCCGTGATCACCACGAACTTGGATCCCAGCAAATACACTCGCCACACTCGAAGGCAATGTACCACTGCAAGCATCTCCTTCTCATGCGCTGAGTACCTCGTCTCAGCGTCCTTCAGCTTCCAACTCTCAAAAGCTATCGGATGCCCATCCTGCTGTAGTACTCCTCCGACTGCCTTGTCTGAAGCGTCTGTCACCACCTCAAACGGTCGACTGAAGTCCGGCAACTTCAGTATCGGCTCAGAAGATATAGCTGCTTTCAACTCATCAAAAGCTGCTTGGCATGAACCCGTCCACGCCCATGACTGTCCCTTCCTCAGCAGATCAGTCAACGGTGACACTACATGGCTGTACCCATGTATGAACTTCCGGTAGTAGTTGGCCAAACCTAGGAAGCTTCTCACCTCTGTCACCTTCGTCGGTTCCGGCCACTCGGCAATGGCTCGGACCTTTGATTCCTCCATGCGCACCGACCCCTGACCAACTTTATGGCCGAGAAAACTAATTTCCTCCAGGCCGAACTCACACTTCTCTTTCTTCACAAAGAGTTGATGTTCCCTTAGGCGATCCATAACCTGCTTCAGGTGTCCACGGTGCTCCTCCATGGACTCACTATAAACAACTATATCATCCAGATACACAACCACAAACTTGTCGAGATAATCATGAAACACATCATTCATCAAGTTGCAGAAAGTAGCTGGCGCATTTGTCAACCCAAATGGCATCACAAGGAATTCAAAAGACCCATACCTTGTGACCATAGTTGTTTTTGACACATCCTCCGGCGCAATCCGGACTTGCCAGTATCCTGACCTCAGGTCCAGCTTAGTGAAGACCCGCGCTCCACTCAACCTGTCAAACAGATCAGCAATTAAAGGAACTGGGTACTTGTTCTTGATGGTCACCTTATTCAGTCCCCGATAGTCGACGCATAGTCTCATCGACCCGTCGTGCTTCTCCTGGAATAGAACTGGCGCCCCATACGGTGCAGTCGATGGCTGAATTTTCCCCGAATCCAGCAGCTCCCCCAGCTGGATTTTGAGTTCTGTGAGTTCTTTAGGCGACATCCTATATGGCGCCTTCGCTGGTGCTCTTGCCCCTGGCTCCAGCTCGATCCGGTGTTCGATCGTCCTTTTGGGAGGTAACCCGTCTGGCAATTCAGTTGGCATCACATCGGAATAGCCTTCCAACAGTTCCAACAGTTCGTCCGGCACCACCACCACGTGATCCGGTTGGACCTCTCTCATCACAGCAAGATAAGTCGAGGCTCCCCGCTTGCACCCCCGAGCCACTTGCATTGCCGACAAGTGCTCGCCACTAAAAGTGCGGTCCTCGACCCCAGAAGGCCTCCCACTGCCACGAACAAAGCTTGCACCCGCCGTGCTCATGATCAGTATACCTCCCAGGTGTGGAAAAACTCCCACTCCAGCAGTACTCATAAACGCATTGCCGAGGATCAAACCAAAGTCATCCATCTCGATGACCATGAGATCCACTCGGCCCTCGAATTCTCCCAGGTTCAGTCTGACACTTCTAGCAATGCCATCCACCTGCTTCGCCTGTGAGTTCACTGCCTTAATCTTACTTGTGTTGGTCCCGGTTTTCAGCCCCAGCTCCGTAGCCATCCCCTTGGAGACAAAACTATGGGTTGCCCCAGTGTCTATCAAGGCTGAAACCTTCCTCCCATTCACTACACACGGAACAAACATCAAATCAGCTCCCCCTGAAGCTACACTTCCAGCTCTCAATGCCCCGAGTATCTGAAGGGTAGATGCTCGAGCAGAAGGACCCGCATCCTCCTGGTCATGGTTTGCTTCGGCCACCAAGGCACTGAGCTTGCCCTTGGTCGGACACTCTCGAGCCAGATGCGGACCATTGCACAGAAAACACCCGGACTTCTTCAGATCAGCTACCTTCCTGTCCTGAGTCCCTGCACTGAAGTTCTGAAACTTCTTCTTCGGTCTCCTGGATGGCTTCCTCATGCCACCCCGCTGATTGCCCTGACCACCCTGGAGTTTCTTAGCCGGACCCACGTCTGTGTTGCTTGGCCCTGGCCTAATATCCACCAGTGCGTCGGCTGCCACCAAAGCTGCAGGTAAATCCTGTATCTTCTGCCTCTTTAGTTCTATCTGCGCCCAAGTCTGCAAACCATTGATAAAGTTGAATAACTTATCATCCTCCGACATATTCTTGATGTCGAGGAGACAAGAGCTGAAGTCTTTGACGTAATCCCTAACTGTTCCTGTCTGTCTCAACCGTTGCAATCGAGACCTCGCCACCCATGTAGTGTTGGTTGGAGAGAATTGCTCCCGAAGCTCCTTTTTCAGGAACTCCCAAGTCTCAATCCGGTGTCGACCAGCTGCTTCATCCTCTTCGGCGCGACATCTGTACCATAACTTGGCATCACCGGTCATAAACATACTGGCCATCGAAACCTGGCTATCTTCGGGAACCTTCGCAGCAGTGAAGTATTCCTGCATGTCCCAGATGAAATTCTCCAGGTCCTTGGCTGACCTGGTCCCCTCGAACTTCTTTGGCTCGGGCACCTTGAGCCTTCCTGGAACGGCTTCTTCTGCCACACGATCAGCAATTCCCTGCTGAGGCCGCGCTACCCACACTTGTTTGAGCAAAGCCACATCTGCGTGCATTTCCTCAACCGCAGCCCGGAGATCTCCCATCTCCGCCGTCTCACCTCGCACCTGGCTGGACTCGGCCCAAGTGGTAAACCGAGTGTTCAAGTCCCACAACCCTTCTGCCAGAGACTGCAATTTGTCGAAGACGGTGTGTCCATCTCCATCACTGGTAGGCCCTCCTACCAGCACTTCCAGCCGTGCGACCCTCTCTCTGAGAGCATCAGTGGATCGAGTATCCATCTCACCGGTAAATGTGGAGAACCCTCCCCCGAAGGTTATAGTGCAACTTCTTCACAGGATGCTTCGTCGACCAGTTTTCACCGAAACTAAGCTCTGATACCTCTGTCACGGGCCGCTCTCTATGGGACAAAATTTTTCGCCCCAACAGCAAACCGCGCGGCGTGTTTCGCTCCCGAAACACCAGCCTCCCTTCAAAGTACGCAACAGAAACCCCACTACACGTGTAGCGGGACGATCTCTACAAGAGACCCGAAGCCACTCCCTGAGTTCCTGCAAATCACGATGCACGCCGAACACGAATACCAGCACCCAAATTGCCCAGTGCACGATATCGTTCGGTACCGATAGATAATTCTCAAAACATCCACAATAGCAAACCAAGCAAGTAGTATGTAGCGACTCTGATCGATCACCCAATGTCGATCCTGACACCAATCCCCTGATCGGTATCGCAGCAAGTTCCCGGAATCAAAGAACGCCGCTAGTACCCAAAATCAGACGCCAACACCACAATTACGGAACCCCGGTTCCAACCTTGAATTAAACACAAAAACAAGGATACAGCAATCACCCCTATGATCGCTTACACCATGGACATGCAAACCCCACGGTGTTCAACTCTTCCCCTGAAGAGTAGCGAGAACTAGAGCACCCACACTCACAATCGTCCTCACAAATCACAACCCCGAGCAGCCACCCACGACCTACTCGTTTACATGCAAAACCCTCAACCAAGTAATGCAAACTAGGTTATGAGAAGAACTACGTCGTACCTCCAATCACAGCACCACGACCAGCAACTCTATGCCGTCGAACTCGTGAAGAATCAACTCCCGGAATTGATCTGCAGCACTCCACGACTTTGCTTGATGAGGTTTCTCTCTTCTCCACAAGAAAGACCACGACGCTCCACCAAGACCCCTCTCAGCAGTTCTTCCTTTTTTTCTTCTCACGTTGGCTCCCTCCTTATAAAGGAGTCTCCACGTTGTTACAAATCAGATCCAAGATAAGCTGTAATCTGAGCATAATCTTTTCCCAACAGATTATCTCCAAGATCTTCCACGAACCTGGACTTCCTTGACGTCTCAATTCGATCCAGCCCTGGGCGTGCTTATCTCCAATTCAGTTGCAATCTTA
This sequence comes from Piper betle, assembly GCA_033002965.1. Classification (NCBI taxonomy): domain Eukaryota; kingdom Viridiplantae; phylum Streptophyta; class Magnoliopsida; order Piperales; family Piperaceae; genus Piper; species Piper betle. Next base: position 7,392 of record JAURVB010005574.1, read on the forward strand.
TCTCCAAGATTCCGATCAAGATCCATCTCTATCTCTATCGGCAAACAAAGTCCAGCGCTGGTAGTTAGTTACAACCACCACACGTCCAACCCCTGGCTCGACCCAAGTCTTCGGCTCGACCAAAACCAGCAAACCTCGTGCACGTCCCAGACGCACCACCGATAACCCCTGCTACCGATAAACCTCTAGTACCGATCAACTCCATCCATCGATCATGCTGGTGCAGCCAGACCCATCGCTACCGATCACGACTCGATCACGCTCGTGCATGCTCGCTACTTGAGTCGCACCGCAACCTCGCTCATGTCTCGGTCATGGCTCGATCATAAACCCCGCTAGCGCCCAATGCTCGAGCACGCTGCACCGATGTCTCGGCAGCGCTCGATCATGCTCGTTCACGCCAACTCCTCGCTAGCGCACAATGCTCGAGCACGCTGCACCGATGTCTCGGCAGCGCTCGATCATGCTCGCTCCTTGCTCGCGCACGCTAGTGATCGCACCCCAGCATCGAACCAGCGCACTCCCGGCACTCCCGTGATCCGCACGTAGCGATCAACCTCGAGTCCTCGTGCTCGGTTCTCGGCACCAATGCTCGATCATGATCCGACGCCCAAGTGCTCGGTCACCAGCACTTGTCTCGATCATCTTGAGGTTTATTTGGTCTCCGACCTGACTCATGCTCGGCACTTCGTTACCTGCAACTATAACACCGTGTTAGCCTCAACCAGTTGTTTCACCACTCGAATAGCCCCGTGCTACTCGTGTCGGACCCGGCATGCATGGGAACAACTGCCCAATCCCGCGCACCCGGCACGTCCTCGGACTAAGGCTGTAACATTAACCTTGTATATTAACCTGATATATCGCTCGGGTATGATTTAAGCATTTAAATAATTTTAGTCCGCGCCTAATTTTTTAATCTAAATTTTTACAAAATTTGATTTTTTTATTGAAAATAGCAATATTTTAAGTCAATATTTAATGAAATATTGATAACAAAATATATTTTTAATATTTAATAAAATATTTTATTTATAATTTTTGAATCTCATTGCTCAATTTGCCTCGATTGAACTAAGTATAATTTAGTATAATTATTGGTACGGTATTTAAAACTAATCGGCATGACAAACAATTAATGAGTCCTGATTAGAAGGGCAAAAGCATAAACAATCCTGTGCGTGATAATTCATTTTACATTGATCTCAAATCTGGGATGAGATAAACGAGGATTACGAACTATGTTTCTTCCAACTAGATTATAAATGGTCGGCTCAAATAATTTAGTTTGAATTGAGACAATTTTGCTAGTTTTGAGTTTTAGTGATTTGAAAACTCATTTATAATGCTCATGTTTGATTTGCATTTCTTTCAATTTAATAAGTGCTCCTACCTGTAAAAAAAAGGAGGAGAGGACCACTCCCATATTTGTCATGAATTAATTAGGCCCTTCTTGTTTCGGGGGTGCACTTAACAATGAAAAGAGTTCTAATTTAGTATATTAGTGGATGCCATTGAAAAAATTAGCTATTAATTTCCTCTGTCCATTCCTTTTTCTTTTGGCTAATTAGATTTAGATATGAGTCATATGACTGAGGTTATCGCCTCTGCAGGTTTTTCAACATTGTTTGTCTGCGCGATGGTATTGTCCAGTTTTTGACTACTTATTATTTTTGTATTTGACTTTTCTCCAAAGATTTAGTCTTTATTATTTTAAATTAATTGAGATTACTATGATGCACTTCAATTAGTTTTTTTTCATAATATATATTTATAATACTTGATTTGTATTAAATACTTATTTATATTCATAGTCTTATCTATTATATTTATTTTTAAACATCTTATTATTTTACTATTTATTTATAAGTCGATATTTATCAATTTGTTTATTTAAGCTTAAGAATTGTAAAATTTAAAATAGAGTCTACTTTTAGATGAAATTTAAAATTTAAAATTTCTATTTGTCATTATAAAAGGGTAAAATTATAATTTAAGTTGCTTATATGAGTAGGAAATAAAGCATAACATTGTAAAATAGTAAGACAACACGTAGTAGATCCTAATTTAAAGATTTTTAATAAAAAAATTATATTTTCCTAAATAGGAAATATAAGGTAATGTTGTAAAATAATTAAAAGACACATGGTGATACCATATTAAAAGTCTTTGATTTTATGTACATTTACTTAGATAGATAATATGAAATTCTTTTAAGAAAATAAAACAATTGAATAATTTAGAATATTACACTTTAACGTACCATTTTCTTAAGGGGTATCTACTTAGTAGAGCTATCATTTGTGAGACATCCTAATTTTTACTAATTTTCTCACCATTATCAAATCCTCAAAGTATATATTAATCCAATGTTGTTATAATAAGAATTTAATTTAAAAGAAGTTAGCACAGAAGCTTGAATTTTTAGTTTCAATTTTTTTAAAAAAACTAAATTAAAAATATGACAAGTCGGGAAAATGACAAGTTGGGAAAATAGCAAGTTTAATATTCATAAAAAAGAAGAAGAATGGCTTCATGTCTTAATGTCTTAAAAAGCCAGTTACGGTATGCTTAACCACCTATCATACTCATAATTTTTTTAATATATTTTGGACTAGTGGCCAATTTTTTAATATATAAAATTAACTAAGTACTTTATTAAGATAAAATTTAAATTATTGTCTTCTTAAACGATAACTAACGTGAGGAGGTTAGGTGGCTAGCTGTAAAACCCACGATTCGAGTCAGGGTTTTATATTTAGAACCGGTCGGTTCGACTGTTATTTTCGAGTTGAGTCAGTTTCAGAACACGTGTCCCGAGTCGACGCCGGTCTCATGTATAAGCCATGAGGGTCATGTGTACCCAAGTATATGATGATAACGTCATGAACACAGCAGAAAAGAATGAATTATCAGAATATATGAGAGTATGCAGTTCATTGTTTTTATTATGATATATAATGGATCGTAGAATTAGTTTTGGGTCGTTACCCGCGTTAGGACGCGTTACGGGCATTTTAGGTGGGTTGATAGTTCTAGAGCATGATTTTTTTGGTGTTGTTTGATTTTACGGGATTTTTCCCGATTTTTATGAATTTTTTTAGGATTTAATACGACTTAGTTATTATACTTGACTCGAGCAGGAGACGAGTCAAGTCTTAATTACAAGATTGCCACCCAACCATTTCTTCTCCACCCTCGACCTTTTCTCCCCCACGCCCAAACCCTAGCCGCCACGCCGCCCCTGTTTGCACGCCACCGCCGCGACGGCCGACGTTGCCTGGCCGCCGATCAACACCGCCCAGCCCGGCCACGGCGTCGCCCTGCCGCCCCGACCAGGCCCGGCCACGAGCTGGCCGCCACAACGCGAGGAATCACCGCGGTGACGCAGCGCTTGCGTCGCCGATCGCGCCGCCGCCGACCATCGCCACCATGATCAGGTGGTCGGCTCGACGTCCTTGACCCTCCAGCTACCTTCCCCGACCGGAGTAGAGGCCATCGTCGCCCTGGCTGGCCAGATCTAGCGACCCATCGCCGCCGGCTCTGTTTTACCATTTTCCGGCGAGCCGCCACCTCCATTGGCCACGCTGATGTCATAGATGAGTCGGGCTTGCCGAGCCAGTTCCGAGGGTACCCAACACGACCACTTTCCGGCCAATAAACGCCGCCGGCGATTATCGCCGGAAAACCACCGGAAGCCGTCGGAAAACCGCCAGTAGCTGCCGGAAAACCGGAATTTCTGGAATTCACCGGATCTTCCGCGAGGCTCACCCAGTCGAGCCCGATCGAGCTTCGGACGCCGATGAGCGCCGAATTTGAGTTCCGAGACACGCGACGGAACCCTAACCGTCGCCGATTGTCGACAACGTGAGGTATAATTACCTCCGATTGATTTATTTAAAATTGATTATTATTAGCACAACATGCTAGGACTAATTATTGATGTGATTAATGCTTAATTACGAATGAAGTGATAAGAGACATGATTTGATGAATAGTTCTTGAATGTGAGTGATCTAATGAGGTAGATCGAGTTGAGCATGATAATCGAGTACAACGTAACTTAGAAAATATAATAAAATAGGTGTTAATAGGATAAGTTGGAATTATTTTCACATTTATAATTGTTGATTGTTATGGTTGATGTTTGTATTGTGGTGTGATAGTCATGTCGGATTTGATGCATCATTTAGTTAGCGGGCGTTAGTATTTAGTTTTGATGTGTAGGTACGGAGTAGGAGCTCGCCGCCTAGGCGTGATGACACGCTTGGAGCTGCTACCAGGTCCGTTTAGGACTCGACTATGTTTTACGTCTTTCTATTGTATGTTTGATTTATTGTCTGCAGGACGGGTTAAGTGGTGTTTTATCGGATCCCACTTAACTTGGGCCATTTAACCGAACATTTTCCGGATTAATAACCCCTCGAGGATGAGATCCCTCGACGTTGATTTCGAAATAAGATCCACCAAAAGTTGCCCTCGGGCCTATTATATAACTCCCTACCCAAGCCTATGTATATATATAGTTTTCGTGTTTCTGTGAGACGAGAGATGGAGAGGATGCCGTGACAGTCAAAGCGGGCTCTGGATTAGTGCCAGTGGACTGTTCCATTCCCGAGGGATCCTGACAACTCCACGTTTGAGTTCCTCACACCCGGAGAACGTGGAGGTTTACGGGTACTGTTTAGTACAGCGCATGTCCGGACTTGTGGTTCAAAGGGTACTAAAGGCAACTGCCTGAGAGTACTCGGCCTTCGTGCTCAAGGCCAGGAGAATTATGGAGGTAAGGAGAGGGCTTAGGATAAAGTTTCACGAGAAGTATTGAAAAAGAAGTGCCGAGAGCGGCATAGTACCAGCAGCAGATCAATAAGTTCGGGATGCTACCGGGTCTGCAGCCCAGTGGCTCCTTAGTAGTGCCCTTCAGAGTGTTCACGTGGAGTATATGTTGTTTTCTTTCATATGAGAGTTTGCTCTCATAGCCAGTTTATTATAGTTATTTTATTTTCTGGACCAGTAACACTTGTTACTGACGTGTTTTTATACTATATGTAGGTAATAATCACGCGTTGGAGGAGCCAGCTTGGACGGAGGAGCAATGAGGTCTTGTACACACATGTCAGATTTCTGAATGTTTAATATTGTATTATTATGTTATTATATTGTGAATGACATGATTAAATGTTTGAGCATGATGATATAATGTGAATGAAATGCTAAGACACGATAACAGAATGCAAAATATGATCAGAGTTAAGCAGCGGAAGCGTAGTGGGTTGAGACCCAAGCTTCAGAATGAATACGTTATGACTGAGATTCTGTGTGATTGTTAATCCATGCCGATATATTTGTATATATATTATTTTGACAGGGTGGGCCCGTAATTGCACTTTTAGGGGAGACTCTGTCAGTTTTACTTCAGAATTTTCATCGATTTTGCTCCTAATTGTGATGGTGTGAAATTTAATTTGCATGTCATTCATGTAGTACTATGTTAGGATTTTGTGCATGCATTCATTCATGAGGGGTTGCATCTTCATCTTAAGACGCCGAGATTAGATCCGCAAGAGTTAGGTTCGGGTTAGCCGACATGACCAGGGCCTGTAACATGCCGGTTCGGTTCACGAGCGTGAACCGGATTTGGGGTGTTACACTAGCAGCTTAAAGGCTTGAGGAAGGTGTAGCTGGAATAAAATCTTAAGGGAGGGGAAACGTGAGAAGGAGGAGGAAGTAGAGGCTATAAATAGGGAGTATCATCTCTTCGTTTCCTCACTTACTTCTCTTTCTCCTCTCCTACCATCGACATTCCTCTCCCATTGCTTTATTTTTCTTCTTTATTTCTGCTGCTGGTCGTGGGCATTTTATCTTGTTGTTTCCCTTGTTTTCTCTTAGCTGGTATACCTTTACTCCATTTCTCTACCTTTAGTTCTTCCATGCATTTGCATAATCACAATATATAGAATCAAATGAAGTCCTGCCCTTTCCTTGATACATCTGTTTAGTGCTTTTGATCAGTTAGTAATAGTATAACGTTACGTATGTGTACGATGCTTTTGGTTTAGGTTTAGAATTTGTTTTTAAGGTGTCAGTGACTGTCGTGGGTGATAATGATTCATATCTAATTGAATAAATTATTGTATGAAGTACTTGATATGCTTGGGATGTTTATACTAAGTGTTATTCTTAAATAGTAACACAGTATTATTAAATGTTTTAAGACCTTTTAAATGTAATTGTAAATAAAGATTGTGACTTTATGATTGTACAAAGTTAAATTCAAATAATTAAATAAGTATTAGATGGTACGCTAGATTAGGAACGTTGACAAGATTGTCAGTCACGTGTTAAAAAAATTGTAGGTTGGGGCTAACATAGGAATTTTAAAGAAGAAATTTGTTAAGATGGTCTATTTAACTTAGTCTTATATATAATACTTAATAAGGTAAAATTATATTTATAAGTGAGAATATAATATAATTTTTTTGATTTTATTAACTATTTTTTTAAAAATAACTTAACTTAATATATTGTACTTTGTACAGAATAGTTAAAAAATTTGGACAAGGTTTTAAAAAAATATAGTTGGGCATTTTTATGATGTTCCATCCCCTGTGATGGCATATAAAGTATGAATTGTTCTTCGTATAGTGATAAATAAGAAAATATTAAATGTATCCATCATCAGTCATAATAAATTGGTTGTGCGGCAGCCGTGTTCAGCACGGCTAGGTTGAGCATTGACGAAGGGCTGCGCGTTGGCGCAATTCGAGGACGCCCCCATGTGCGTGACTATTAGCAATTTAGTATCTTATCTATACATATGTGTATTGATATAAATGTTTATATATTCTTGATGAATTGTGGTGAGCTAGTCATAAGATTATTCTTGTAGTATATTTAATTATTAGATTGGTATGGATAACTAAATGAAGAGTACAGTGCATCACCGTATAACATTCATATAGGTTAAGATATATACTGAAACTATAGTCTATTTATGCCACGATTGGACTTCATCGTATCTGCCTTCCTTTGACGACAATCCAAGTTGGTATAATGATTATGAAATAAAAGTATTTTGAGAAGCATTGATCGGACTATGTTTAAAATCGACTTATTTTCTACAACGTATAGGGAAAAGTTAACAAATTAGCGTACCCCAAGGCAAGATTGAAAAATTAAAAAAGAGAATATAATGAATGAACTGTTTCAAAATATAATGAATGAATTGCCCCCAGGCTAAAAGGAGTGTCAAAAGGATTCATTATGTATTAATGATACCGAAAAGTTAAGTTAGGTCTGGGTAGATTGGCAACCATAAATTAGGTTTGTGGCATACGTGTACATGTATAATATTTGTAAGCCGCATGAGGAGGCCACCGAAAGCAATGGAGTTTGACATAAACTAATGAAATGAAATAAATGAATAAAAAATTGTTGGAGTTTATGAATGAATGTACTGCATCATTTTATTTTTATTATACGACTCAGTGATTCAACATATGACGCGACATTGTATTCGCAAGTATGTAGATTAGGTGAGGATGAGATGATGTACCATACCAAAATGTGCAATTTATCATTTTGACCACTAGACTCAACTCATTATTTTTATGTCATGTATGGACATAAGAGTGGTTCCTTAATATCTCTTTCATAATTTTTGTTTATACTATACTTTGTACTTTAAACTATGTTATTGTTAATGTTTAACTCTGTTGTATCTTCACATTATGTGTGACTGTGTGTTAATAGTTAACTCTGATTGTATCTTCACATTATATGTGTGTGTGTGATAATGTGTGTATTTTGGCTTGCATGATTTAGAATTTCCCATAAAGAAAAAATCAATAAAAGTAAAATTTAGAATTATTTATTTGCATGTCACTCACTTTGCAATGGATAATAATAAATGTACATAGAAGCCTAATAGTTAGATAAAGAGTTGGAAAGGAAGTTGGTAAAAAAAGATTGAAAGTAATGATTTTTTTAATGTAGCAAGTAAATGGACGTTGATACGGACAATAATTTTAAATATAAAATTTTGATGAAGCAGTGTTAACTTAGCTAGAAAAAACAACGTCATTAAATTCTTTGAGGTGCAAAAACCAAACCGCGATGTCAAGTAATACAAACCCACACCCACAACAACCTCTTGTTAGTATTTATACGAAGACATGGTTATTCGCAATGACTGTATATGCATTAAATTAAAATTTTGAAATCACAATTCCAACTTTTGGAATGTCACGACAATTAATAAAAACACAAAACAACACAAGACTATTCAATAAATTTGATAGATCATGTGGTTTATGATGTATTAAGTGTATTATTTAGGAAATTGAAGACCGGTATGGTTAGCATAATGAAGATCTCTTAGTTTGCTCCGTATTTGCTTTCCCTTCTCTGCAAAAGTGTATTTATTTTGCCTCTCTCCCTTCATTTAGGTTTTCTTCTTATCATATTTATTAGATTACACATTTTGATATGTAATAAAATATTTTATTTATAATTTTTAGATTATAATTAAATCCCGTTCAACCTGATTAAATTAAATATACTCTGTAAGAGCTATAAATCGGTCGGAAAACCACCGAAACCTGTCAGAAAACTAGATTCGCTAGAATTCGTCGAATCTTCTGCCAAACTCATCGAGCGAACTTGATAGAACTTTGGGAGCCATTGAGTGCCGAATTCGGGCTTCGAGACGCGCGACGAAACCCTAGTCATCGCCGATTGTCAACGATGAGAGGTATAATTACCTCTGATTTAATTATTTAAAATTGATAATTATAAGCACAACATGCTATAATTGATTTTGTGATGTGATGAATGCCTCATAGTGGATGAAGTGATATTTGTATGATTTGAGTTATGCTTAATGACTGATAATTATTTAATTAAATAAATTAAATTTGAGCATGCTAATTGACTACAACGTAATTTAAAAAATATATAATAAAATCAATGTGAATAGGATGAGCTATGGACATTTTTATTGTGACGATGATTGTTGATTGCTTGATGGGTGATGCATGTATTGTAAGTATGATAGACTATTTTATTGATAGATTATTTTGTTAACTTTGAATCTCTATAACTATATTTTTTTCTCCAAAATGAGCTAATTTCAAGCTTATCAACGACTTGGTTTCGAGCTCATAAATAAACTGGTTTCGAACTCTTAAATGAGCTGATTTCGAACTCCCAAATGATCTTGTTTTGAATTCCCAATCAATCTTGTTTCGACCCCCCAAACGAATTGATTTTGAACTCCTTAAAATTTAGAAGTTTAAGTGTATTCAAGCTCAAGTCGAGCTCGAACAGTATCAGAAATATTCGAGTTGATTTCGAATATATATATTCAAAACTCGTTCGATCTCGAATCAAGTTCGAACGAGCTTCGAACTATTTGGTTCATATTCAAGTAAAAGGTGAACTCGGCTTACTTAAGTGGTCCTAATTATAATCACTACAAAATAATTGTGATCCTTTCTAATCGGTCATAACTAAAAATGATGTACCTTTTTAGGCAATCACTGATGGAAGAGTATCTATTTATGGAAGTGTGTGACTAAGACTATTTTAATGAAACCCCTGTACGTACCTCAAAATTTTTTCGTGACAAAATAAATACATATTAGTTATCAAAATACCATTTTTGAAATTTGTCACCGAAAAAGACACGAAAAAGTGACAATTTGTCAGCGGCATACCGGTGTCAAAGCGATGACAATAATGGGGCCCACAAGGACGTCACCGAAATTTGTCGTCGAGCTGCAGTGACAAAATTATTTGAAACTCATAAAATTTATTAAATTAATATATTAGGTGTAGCAACCGAAGTGAATGTATCAAAATAGTGACAATAATGATACCTATCTATAATTGCCACCAAAATTAGGCACCAAATAAAAGTGATAGTGTTCAGGTCGGACTTGCTTCGCATCGCACTTTATGATCGAGTTGAATTGAAGGGTTAGGCGAGGCTGAAGCACCCTTACAGAGCAAAGAAATTATATAAATAAAATAGAATTAAAGTGTCATAAGAGAGGAAAGACACATAAAATTTTTTATGTAGTTATTTAAAGTTCAACACGAATCTCTAAGTTAGTCTATGATAATTTGACAACTCCGAATTCATTAATTTTTTTCAATTTTACACTTTACATAAAATAATAAATTCTTGCCATTTTTTAATTGACCCCCCTTTGATAGCTTTAACTCCAACATCCTATTCCGTCCTCTTTTTGTATTTAAATCTTCAAATTGACTCCACCGCTTAGTCCAAAATTCTTCAAAATAGTGGGGTAACAAATTCGTTTTGAACCAAGGTTAATACTGTTTGCTTTCAAGAGTATCTTTGTAGGATACTTGGCTAAAAGTGTGACTCGCACAATACTTTAAACACATGTTATGTAGTACTAGGAGGAAACATTGGGCCCTTTGGGCCCACAAGAAGTGACTTGCAATAAGTGTTATGGGCTTTTCTTAATTAGGAATAAGTCTTTCCCATTACCCTATATACAACTCACCAATATCATCTACGACTGATGTGAGATAAACTCAACAACTCACCTTCACATCGGGCGACCCCAAACTATCATCGTTTGGTGGCGATCTCATCTTCATCAGACATATCACCTGACAAACTCCCCTTAAATCATCAGGTGGAACCTATGAAGGAAACTCTGACAATTGACGTAGGCAAATACCAAGGCAGGTGGAACCTATGAAGGGTAGGCAAATACCAAGGCTCCGAAGATCGTAACCTGGCTCAGATACCACTTTTAGGCCTATGGGCCCCCAAAAGTGACTTGCAATAGGTGTTACGAGCCTTTCTTAATTCAAAAGTTAACTCAAGGAATAAGGTTTTCCCATTAGCCTATATACAAGCCACCAATATCATCCATGACCAATTTGAGTATAAATCCAGCAATTCTCCTCCACACATTGGGCGACCCTGAAATTATCATCCATTTATCAAACGACATTCACATATCATCACTAACCCCTCTTCACACATCGGGCGACCCCGATACTATATCATCACTAACTCCTCTTCACACATCGGGCGACCCCGAAACTATCATCTCCCTTCATCAGACGACACTCACATACCATCACTCACATATCATAAGCATATCGAGCGACCCCAAAACTATATCATCATTAATTCCCCTTCACACATCGGGCGACCCAGGCGACCTCAAAACTATATCATCACTAACTCCCCTTCACCCATCGGGCGACCCGGGTGACCCCGAAACTATATCATCACTAACTCCGCTTCACACATCGAAAATATATCATTACTAACTCCCCTTCACACAATGGGCGACCCCGAAACTATATCATCACTAACTCCCATTCACATATCGGGCGACCCCAAAACTATCATCATCTGACAATCTCCCCTTCATCAGACGACACTCACATAACATTACTCAACTCCCCTCACATATCATCACATATCATCAGCACTCACATATCATCACTCAACTCCCTTCACATATCATCACTTGACAAACTTCCCTCACATATCATCACCTGGCAAACTTCCCTCACATATCATCACTCAACTCCCCTCACATATCATTAGCACTCACATATCATCACTCAACTCCCCTCACATACCATCACTTGACAAACTCCCCTCTCAAATCTCCCTCCCATGACAAACTCCCCTTACATATCATCACTTGACAAACTCAACTCCCCTCACAAAACTCTCCTCACATATCATCACCTGACAAACTCCCCTCACATATCATCACCTGACAAATTCTCCTCATAAATCACAACCTGACAAACTTCACATATCATCACCTAACAAACTCTCCTTACAAAATCAGATATCATCACACACACACACACACACACACACACACACACACACACACACACACACACACACACACACATATATATATATATATATATATCACTTTACATATCATTACCTGATAAACTCCCCTCACAAATCACATATTATCACCTGACAAACTTCATATATCATCACCTGACAAACTCCCCTCACAAATCACATATCGTCACCTAAAGGAGACATCCACAATCGATCACCTGAAGGAGGCATCCACAATCGACGGCAAAACCCGGCTCGAACCTAGCTTAGGAAACATCCACAATCAACGTAGGCAAAATCCGGCTCGAACCTGGCTCTAATAACACTTCTTAGGCCCTTTAAGCCCCCAACCAAGCTCTAATAACACTTCGACGGCAAAACTCAGGTTGAACCTAGCTCAAGAAACATCCACACAATCAAAGTAGGCAAAACCTGGCTCAAACCTAACTCTAATGGCTCAAACCTGACTTTAATAACACTTCTTAGGACCCGCTCGAACCTGGCTCAGGAAACATCTACAATCAACATTGGCAAAACCTGGCTCGAACCTGACTCTAATAGCACTTCTTGGGCCCTTTAGGCCCCAACCAAGCTCTGATAACACTTCAACAACAAAACCCAACTCGAACCTAGCTCAGGAAATATCCACAATCAGGGTAAGCAAAACACGTAGGCAAAACTCGGTTCGAACTTGACTCTAATAACACTTTTTGGGTTCTTTAGGTCCCCAACTAAGCTTTGATAATACTGTTGGGCCCTTCGGACATTCAAAAGGAACTTGTAATAAGTATCACAAACCTCTCTTAATTCAAAAGTTAACTTAAAGAATAATATTTTCTCATTAGCCTATATACAATTCACCAACATCATCTATGACCAATGTGAGCTAAACTCAACAGACATGAGCAATAAACCTTCCACGAAGACATTTGTCTCATTAAAAAAATCCGGCAAGGCAGACAAAAAGTCTGTGATAATCACCGGCCAAAAGCTGTCTTTGATTATAGGGAAGGTCCTTATATATTTTTAAATTGAACAATTCTCAAACCGGACCAATTTGGGTCGTTTTAGTTGAAATCTGCATAAGCAGTTGGTTCGACCTAGTTCACTCCAAATTCGGTGGGCTTTAAGTAAGTCTTCGGCATTTAATGGACTTAATCGCAAACCAACAAATGATCACTGACTTGGACACTTTGAACGTCGATATAATCTCATGCGAAGTGGGTTCACTTCTCCTTCTTTCCATTTCCATTGCCATGCATGTTCTTCTCCGGCATCCACGAACTCCGGGCAGCAGATGGTAAGGCTGCTAGCGATAATGCTCCGATACTCCAAAGTGACGAGACTTCAAACCGGCAACAAGATTTCAGGCAACAACCCTCCAAAGTAATGAACGGTGGCAATAACAGTGACCCTCCTCTCCTCAATTATATGATGGTATAATGGCTGCGAAGCTGCAATGTTCTGAGGCTCTCCACAACTCCAAGGTGGTGCACATCCTTGTTCCAGTGCAGAAACTCCTGAACTCCATCGTCCCTCGGCTCCAACAATCTTCACGTCTGGCTGCCGAAGATATGGCAGCGGCAAAGCTCCAAGCGGCGGTGACGACAGCGCACGAGGCTGGACTCCCTCCTCTCGGTGTAAGGCTACTCCGACAGCAACGCTCCTCAGCGAGCCTTTAAGCCCACCTTCGGTCAATAGCAATGCTCCAAGACTGGGCTCTGGCGTCCACGGCAGCGGCGACTCGACTCCTTGGCAGATTCATATCAAACAATTCTTCCTTCGACACAGTGAGTAGCAGCGACAAGGAACCTCACAGCAATGGACACCAGCTTTTTCCTCTTCGGCAACATGGGATCGGCAGCTCCTTGGCAAGGATGGCTACACGGCAATGGACAGCAAAGCTCCTCGACTTCTTGGCTCCGGTGATGTCAGCAGGGTGGTCTCCACGTGGTAATCACGCCAATGCAGCAAGGCAATGAGCAGCAATGTCCGATGGTTTGGTGGCAGTGAGACACGGCTATGGCTCCTACTTCGTGATGGTACAGCAGCGGCAAGCAAAGGCTCCTCCTCTCAGCAAAACGGTAACACCAACAACAACGTCTCCTCTCTTGTAGTCACTTCCTCCTCGACGATCTTCGCGGCAACTTCTCAACAAGCAGCAACAAGACAGCACGTCAATGAGTAAGTCAGCAACGAGACGTCATGGAAACTTGGCACTAGCAAGATGGCGACACTGTCCTCTCCTCACGGCAACGATGGTCCAAATGTGGCAAGGCTTCAAACGGCAGCGAATCAGCAGGGCTCCGTGGTTGTGCATGGCAGCGGGTCTTGAGCGTCTCCTCCCTCTGGATTTTACCTCCCACAGCGTAGGCTTCTCCCCATGGCAGCAATGTTATGGTTCTTGTGATAGCCCCTCAGCCGTGCTCCTCCACTAAGCAGAGCATGGACCAACTTTATCTCTTCTCGACTCCGGCAGCAACACGACAGTAACTCTTTAATCGAGCATAGCAGTGGGCTGCACAGCAACAAGGATGGGGGCCGAGCGGTGGAGCCGACACTTCGAGGACAATCATCGGTACCATTTCTTATTGCCACCGAAAATTGTCACCAAAGACCGTGACCAAATTATTTCAAATATTATAAGTTTTAATATTAAATTATTATATTCCGTGGCTTAAAATCGGTGTTAAGCATGTGACACTGACGGGCCCACATTAGTTGTCACCGAAATTAGCCACCGTATTTCGGTGACAAGCTTTCGAAATAGGTAAAAAAAGAAAAACCCCTACCGCCGCCGTGTTTCCACCGCCCCCTTCCTTCGCCGACGCGATGCACGTCCCCGGCTGGCCGACGACTGACGCTGTAGCTCTTCACCGCCGTCGTCGCCGTCAATTGCAGGGCGTGGGACGAAAAAGGGGCCGTTTTGTCCACTCCCGACGCCGGCCCCTTTGCTGCTGCCGACGACGCGAGGCAGTGGAGCAAGGCTCGTCTGAGGGTGTCGGCGCCGCAGTTTTTGTGGTCGGATGTCATTTTTTTCTAGTTAAGGCTTTTTTTTTAATGTTGAATGATGTTTTTTGATGCGCCGATAGTCGAAGTGATTTTAAATGTGTGCTTCTTGGCTGGTGCTGTGAATCGCACAACTTTTAGAACGTCGCAATGGAGGAGCTTAATTGGTAAGTTCAATAAATGGTGAAAAATGTTAACAATTGGTGAACTTGGTAAGTTCTGAAATATTGCAAGCATTGCCTATGCTGTTTTAGAACTGCATGAAGTATTGATTCTGAGATTGATTCATCGTTGTGCTCTATATTACACGATTTCCAAACTTAGTAATGAACGAGTTCAATTGGTAGGTTCGAAGATAGTGAGAAACGTTAAACAATTGCTGAGCTTGGTAAATTCTGAAATAATGGGACTGGTTTTCTAGGAGGGGCAATGATACTCCCATGTAGCTTGGTTTTCTACTAGAAATTGTGTTTGAACTTGGGCAACCCTTGATTTCTCTCCTCATGCAGGACTCTATTATGGGAAGCTAGAAGCTGGTGTACTTACATTTGTTATCCCTTCGCTGCTTCTTGGTCATCTGGTATTACATTTCTCCATACACTTGTTAGTACCTTTCTGCAACACAAGGTGCCAAGTCGAGTCATTTAAGTGGACTACATATATTGTTTGATTCTTAATTATTAATTTCCTCCTTGTTTGCTTCTTGATTATTCTTGTTGTTGATATCGAACAAGAGTTTTTAATATCTTTTAAGCATAAAAAAGAATAAATTTCATATTGTGTCCAAATGTTATTTCCTGAATTAGCTGCTTGTGCTCGTCCTTGTTTTATAATATCCACTTCCAATGATTCTGGTAGATGTTTACTGATAAAAAAACTGGTTTGATGGATGACAACATAAAGCTGATCCTCCTTGGTACCTGGATGGCCATCAGCTTATAAAAACGAATCTATTGTACTTCGGAACACGTTGATTTTTTAACTAGACTCTTGTTTTTAAGAAAAATGTATGTAGTCTTTATTGCAATTATGGAATATAGGTTTTATGTCTTAAGTGGCTGCTGTAATTGACTGGTCGTACGATAAGATTTTGTGTTGGATAATAGAAGAAATGATGACACGTTCATTTCCAAGGGAAAATGATGGATGTTCGTTCACCGTGATATACCCATAAACGACCCGGCATGCACTCGTCTTAGGTAGTTTGATTTTTTATTTCGTTTACTCATTTTCCTATAACTGTTTTTTGTAGTCGAAAACATATATTTACACTATCAAATTACATGGTTTATTCGGATGGGATAGGGCTGCAATGTTTAAGGGTATAAACTTTATATGTTTATCATTTAATAATAGGCTGATCTTTTATTGTAATGGTATATATACTATAACATGAGGAGGGATGATGGATTGTGGATGTATCAACTCTCCTATCAACCAATCCAACCCAATCCTCTATAACTAGAACTACTTTAATGAAATGTTTACATAATCTTGATCCCCACGCTCATATAACTTAGAAACTATACAATTGATCCCCATAGCCACCACATTGAGCAGTGATCATATGCATCAAGTTCTGTTAATTTCTTGGTCAAGTATTAGCAAGAGGGAAGATCAAGAGGGGGAGGAAGAATGCACTGGTTGGGCTTGGGACCATTAAGAACTATGAAGCCCATGGCCAGCCCCCAAGTGGTATGCATCTCGAGATGGCAATGTATGAACCAGACCCCCGGGTTGTCGGCCTTGAGTCGCACCGCCGCCCACCCGCCACTCGGCACTGCCACCGTATTCCTCTCCGGCGGGTCGACTAGGTTATACCTGAAAAATAATTCATACAGGTAAACTGAATATTAATGCACCACGCAATATTTTTAGGATAAGTAATTAACCATTAAACAATTTTTTTGGAACTCTAAAAAAACTATGGATATTATTATATCATCAACTCTAACAATGACATAAAATACCTCTCAATAATACATACTATATAATACTGTAAATATTATTATATTTTTTAACTCTGATAATTCATATTTACATGATGAATAATCTTTCTATATCTATGGTCATAAGCGAGCACATGTTTATCATAATTTTACTGTACTCTTCAATACTTTTAACATATGGCTAGAAAAATGTTAAATATTTTATACCTGGTAAGACAAGTTGAAATATTTTATACCTAGTAAGACAAGTTGTTAAATTATATAAAATTTTGAAGAACAATGCGGTACCTTGCCGGGTCTTTTCCAGGGTCGAAGTTGCCGAAGCCGCTCCCCACAACAAAGAAGTTGTGGCCATGTATGTGGAGGGGATGATTCTCTACATTGAGGAAGCTAGTGTCCTGGAACACCAGCTCCACCCTGGTCCCGAACGGCACCGTGAATAGTTTGCTCCCATACTCGGGGTTCATGTTCATGGCCAAAGGATCTGTGCCCGTATAGTTGAATGGCTGCGGCGGCTTCTCCGGGAAGTCCGAGGTGAGGCTGCCGGCGGTGAGGTTCGGATAATGTGCCTGGAGGACGGAGACTGGCGGCCGGACGAATGACTGGTTGTTGATGGAGGCCGAGAGCCTCTTGCCGTTGTAGCCCTTGCAGAGCTTGTTTGGTGGGCAGTCTTGAAGGTTCAAGCTCACCGCAAGCAACACTCGCTTGTCCACCTTCTTTGGGACTTTGCATGGGAATGCAAGGGAAGCAAAGCTTCTGATGCTATTCGTGAATTGGTTGGCAAATGGGGTGTCGTTCATAGGTGGTAGGAAATTGACATTGATGGTATAGGAAGGATCAATGGTTTCTTGGTTGTTGAGAGATTTGTCGTAGGTAATGAATCCGACCGACGTCGTCTCGTCTAAGGGGAAGACGGATGTGACGTAGGGTCTGATGGCCATGGCGAAGGTGCCAGACTTGGATGGGTGGTCTGCATGGAAGAGGACGTTGGTGGTCTGGCCGGGGGCGATCATAATGGCGGGGGTCACAAACGGCTTCACGTACGTCGCATCCACCTCTACCACTGTTAGTGTGTGGTTGTCGATGGCCAAGAACAGCTCGTTGTTGAGTGCTGCGTTGATGATCCGGAGCATGTATGTCTTCTCTGGCTCCACTCTTTGGAGAAAGGTGTCTCCTAGCATTAATTTAGTCACATAATATCAAATGATCAATTTGATATTGGATTTCTAACCCAAATCATGTTAGCTTTGTTGCAGTTGAATGATGATGTGAGAAAGTCTGTATACACCTTTGGAAGAACATGGATAAAGGGGGCCTGGCAAGCCATTGATGGTGTAGGCATCCGAAACATTTGGTCCACTTCCATACATGATAGTGTCTGCTTCTACTGCATACACATCTCCATTCCACCACTCACCTGCAACATTAAGCAAAGTGATCATTTTAGTGAAAAAACTGAACCATGCGAACATTGTGATCGAATTTGTGTTGGCTCACCAAGAATGATGGTGGTCTCGGCATGGATGGAAGTGGCAAAGGGGAAGGGCGAGCGAGGGTGGATGATGAGAGCGCCATGGACGGACGCTCTTTGCCAAGAGAGGTGGGCGTGCCACCAAAGGGTGCCCCTCTGCTCGCTTACTTTGAACTTGTACGTGTAGGAAGAGTTGGCTCGGATTGGGCACTGCGTGATGTAGGCTGGCCCATCTGCCCAACCGGTCCTGTATTGTCTGATTCCATGCCTGCCAAATTATCTCTTATATGTAACAGTAACAGACAGTGCATATAAAACCTGTTTTGACTATAGTATATTATATATCTTATTTGATTTTAGTAGGACCTAAGCTTATAAGCATATACTAGGCATGTCGCATCATGCGCGACTTATATTATAGATAAATTTTAATTATGTATATAAATTCTCGTTAAATAATAAGATTTAATATAATGATCTAATATACTAAATGTAGGTTCTGATTCATTTATTGAGAGGTCTTAATTGAATGAGAAAATAAAAAATAATAATTTGGTTTGTTATTTCTTAAATTTTTGTTGTTTTAATTTGATTAGTTAAATCTTCTGCTTTTAATTAGATGTCAATTATTAATATAAGAAGATAAGTGCCCCCACATTTCTAATGATATATTTAAAGTGTGATTATTCCTTTATTGGGTTACTAAGCGCTAAACATGTATTTAATGAATATTTACACAAATTAGCCCAATTATTGAATATTTACTAATAAACGAATGCCATGGAGAGCAAGATCCACGCCTCTTCAAATTTTTATAATGAGAATGAATGGCGTGTCTTGAGATTCCTATATAATTGCAAATTAGGGTTTAATTTGTACACATACAAGTGAAGTGTCGACGTCCATGATTCCTTTTTGCAAAGGTCCTAGTGAGATCACAACATAAGTAGATTATGTATAATATGGGCTCTTATTAATTTGATTATTAGTTAATTAAGATAAAGTTTAAAAGCTCAGGACTAGACTCGACTCAGTAAGCTAAGGAGTGGAGTCAATTTGGAGTCGACTCTAAGGCCACTCAGAGTCATTATATCAATTTTTTAATTTAAAAAATAAAAGAATATATCAAATTAGGAGATTGACACTTGAAATTGATAATTAATATATGGTTTATGTTACTTTAAAATATTGATTTAATTAAAATAAAAAGATAGTACTATATTTTCAAAACTACTTTTATTTGAGTCAAGGAGACGATGAATGGCTTGAAAAGTCAATAATAAAATCTATTGGGAGAAAGTGATTCCTAGACTCCAAAAGCTTCGGGAGTGGAGTTAACTGGGAGAATTTTTTGAGTGAAAATAGAATTTTAATACTATGAACTAAGCTGGTTCAGATTTCAAATCAATGTAATATATGTATTATTTATATCGAATGAAATAATAATAATAATAATTTGTTCTTCGGTTAAACCCTCAAATACTGATCATGAAATGTCCTCAAAGTGTTCTCGTAAAGTATGAGACATGGAAACACCAATGAAAAGGTGAAAAATATATATATATATATATATATATATATATATATATATATATATGTCTTCTCCACTCATTCAACTAATAAATCATGCTTAGTATGTGAGGAAGAATCATCACTTACCAGTGAAGAGTAGTGTTCTGAGGCCCTCGGTTTGTGACTTGAATTTCTACTGTGTCACCTTCATACACGGATATTGTTGGCCCTGGGTACTCACCATTCACGGTGAGGATGCTCCTTGAATGGCACAGACGAGTAACTCTTGTCCATTCCACCTACAAACATTCCATTCATCAATTTTCATGATCAATGACTGTGAATGAATACGAGGCTATAAAAAAAAGAGTTTATTGTAGCTACTGCTATTGGACTTCCACTTGCATTGAAATAGAATCGTCTTGTTGTTGGAGGAGGGATATTCGTCGACGACAAAGAGCCTCTTGCCTCGATTAATGCTCCAAAAAACGCACAGGTCAACACTAACAGACCAAGAAAGGACGTGCAGTTTCTGATATTCATTGCTAGCTATCTCACAGAGGCAAAGAGAACAGCGTTTTTGGCCGGCTATGCCTAGCTTTGTTTTACACACAACAACCAACTCTCGTACACTTGCATATGCTTCCATATGTAGGAATGCTTGCCCCGCTCTTTCCACATTATTTATTTTTGCTTCCCAGGTGGGCCTTGTGATGGTATATACAAGAGTTAACTTGCACTGTTGTTTTCAACAATATCTTATCACACTTCTTTTTGTTTATGCTTGTGTGGTGAACTTTCGATCGGTAGGTGGGGAGATACAACAAAATGGTCAAGATTGCTTGGTTTATGTCCCAATAGCCAATAAATAAATGTATGATGTATTTAATAACTTTTACGCAAGGAGGTGCATCTGCCTAATACTTATCATTCTTACCCCCATAAATTCACCTACTGTTTGTCGTCATTATATCTCTTTGGATAAACTAGTTATCTTATCTTTCTTGAAGAACCAATTCGATTTCTTTAAAATTATGTGCTGTGAGACAAATGACACAGCTTAAAACTCCAGATAATTCCCGTCGGGACAATGCCTACTGATCGAGTTATTTCGCTTCTAGTGATGACGGCGCTATGTATATATATATATATATATATTGACAAGTTAGTTATGCCTAGAGAGGTTCGCCAATTGATCATGATCAGAAAAATATCTATATATACCTAGAATACCACGTTGTCCATGACAAGATCTGGAAGAAAAGGATGCATGCTGTATTATTATAACTATACAGTGAAGGGCATGATGGACGAGCGTATTACGAGCTTCACGCACTGCACGTTTATAGAAAAGTTGATTGAATCAGTTCTCTCTGTAGAGGCAATGATCCAAATGCTTTGGAAATTAGTTAAAATTATCCAACCACAGATACGACTTATATTACATTATTATTATGAGAGCTTATCCAACCACAGGTACGACTTATATTACATTATTATAATGAGAGCTTATATTGTTAAGAACTCAATGTACCATGTTGTTATTGCAATGGGCTTAATGGCAGCTTTGGCAGCTTAATGGCAGCATTAGTGCCATATATATAGCATACCAATGCCAATCAGTGCCTTGTAGCAAATATACTTTCTTGGGACAAACAAGGAACGTCCGAGATCGACCCAAGAACCGAGATGATCATGATCGAGAACGAGACTAATCAAATCATATATCATGACTATAAAATAGTATAAATAAAAGCTAAGAAAGCATATTCATAATTCCATTAAAAAAGGAAGAAGAAGAAGTGTATTTGTAATTGTAAAATTCTGTTTTAACTCAGAAAATATGCCGATTGACTACAGCTGGTCAGTATCCTGAGTCAAACTTGGTATGGGGCCTCGTTGACTCAATTGACTTGACGAGCAAAGTCAAACTTTCTAAAATCGGTGCCACTGGAAAACAGAATATTGGTAATGACAAAATTGTCACTAGCTTAAGTTTTGTCCAAAAAACATCGTTTTTAAAAATTTCTTTTATATTAATGACAATAATTTTGTCATCACTAATTCCAATATATTTTTTGTAGTGAAGTTCAATTGAGATTTGCTGTTCACATAGGTTGGTAAATTTGTCCATTACAAGTAGTTCAATAAAACAAACATTTGCTAATTTCTTATTAGTTTTAATTTATTGTATTAAAAATTCAATGTAAATAACTTATAGTCTTTCCAGTCCGCTCTATGGGGAGACCTGAGTTTTAACTATAAAAACGTAGGAATTACCAATTATTAATCAGTTTAGTTGAAGCCCAACTGTCCGATTAATTGTAATTCGCCGAAAATATATATATATATATATATATATATATATAGGTAATTATAATTTCTAAATACATCTAATACATATTATATATATACCTATTGGGCCAAAATATAGTATCTTTTTTTTCAAAGCAACATGTCAAATTAGAATATCTGATCTAACGAATATCAAGAAAACTGCAAAATTTATTAATATAAGTTGGGAAGAACTCTTAATGAACAAAGTTAATAATTTAATATAGTGAACTTTTGTTGCTAACAAAGACTAATGCAGTAGTACTGTATAAACATCCGATATATAACTCTCTGTCCAAGGAATTGTACATCAAGTGAATCATATCCTATAAACAAATCTATATATGACTTCCCAGGTTGCATTTTTTTAACATAGAATGCTATTGGCATTTGGCAAAATTCTTGTACTATCTATTTAAGTATTGTTAGAAGATTATACAATCTGGGTATGGAAGACAGGTAAATTCATATATTGAGACTAGGAAAATTCATATATTGAGACAGGTAAAGAATTATACAATCTTTGGTGAGCAGTGAGCTTCCTCTGCAGACTAGTTGCATATACAAAAGAATATGAAGCAGCATGGAAATAAAAAACATAGAGCACGCACCATATATTGAGAGTTAAACTCGCACAAACCTAGGCTCACTGCATGGAACATGAATTTACCTAGAGATCAATTTTAATAATGTGTGCATATTTGATGCGTTCAAGTTAAGATAGCAAGAAAATTCTAGTAGCTATACGGGTAGGACTACATAGATTAGTTAACCAACAGGTTTCAAACGATTCTCATTTTAATTTGCACCAAACAAAGGTTGGATGAGGAGGTTATATTATATGAATCAACCGAGAGAAGAAGAGAGGGGCTGGTAAACGTTGAGAAAGTGGAAATAAATAATTTCTAGTTAATCATTAAAAAAATATATTATGTGATGGTGTACTTCGGTTAATATTGCTTCTTGAGCCTTGAGGGTAAATAGGGTCTAGGGCATACATCTAAAACTATTTTTTTAGGGACAAATTTTATAATTGATTTGCCAAATCAAGTGAGAAAGCTATTAAAATATATTATGGTTTTATTTTAGTTGAATCAATAATTATTAACCTATAGTGATGAAAATTATATACCTGCTGAACTAAAATGTCAAAAAGAGCAATATATATTAATATCATGTAACCTTTTACTTATTAGATTAAAAAATTATTTTAAATAATTTTAAATTGACATAGACTCACTTCCGGTTGACTCCATTCTATTGTATGTCGCGCTAAGTTTAGGCCCCAAGTTTTTAAGTTATAATTTACTTCCAAGTTTAAGATGGGTCCTTTTTTTATCGAGGGTACTTACTTCGCTTAAAAAATGTTTTTAAATAAAATTAAAATTATTTGAAAAATCTAAAAAAGCAAGGAAGCTGAAAATTAAATCGAAAAGAAAAATGAAAAACAAGCATTATAAATATTATATGAAAAAAAGTTGAGTAAAAGAATTACAATGGAATAGGCTATAAAATAACTTCAATATAGAGTAGATATGCACTTGCGACTATAAAGGACTGCTAAGCCTCGAATAATTTTTTTTTAAGTTAAAATATTGTTTTAGGAGAAAATCGAAAAAATAACACGGGGACAAAACTTGAAGAGACCACTCAATTTTACCTTGAAGCATGACATCTTTTAATTACATGACATTTTTTTTATAATCGAGTAACAAATGGTAAGTGGAATTCTTTTTTTTAGTCTACAGAATTGGCCCGAAAGAACTAAAAGATATATAGAAAAGCTAATAAAAAGTCAACTTTACCTAAAACTGACTTAAATTTTATATAAAAAATAACTATATGAAAAATATGGAGGTATGGAACTATTTTTCTTCTTCTAGAAAAAAAACCTATACAACTCTGAAGCAACTTGGAGAAAAAAATTCTACAAGGTCCCTAAAAACCAAATAAAAGAAAATATAGACTTCAAATGCCCATGAAAGCTCAAATTTTGCTAGGCCAAATCATGGGAATCCTGGACAAGTGTGTCGAGATCCCAATCATCTTTGCGTTTCCACTTCATTTTAACCATGGGCATCTCACATACCAGACCATAGCGCCAATTTCTATCACCACCCAACACAAACAAATAACAAGCGTATAACAATGAAAATCATTAATCAGTTTGTTCATTTCATATGCTACAATATTCTTGTACCTGCTCTCAGATACGGCCACATCAAGAGCACTTGGACATCCAAGAAATCTATACCTCAACCCCAAATGCTTGTACTTCCGGTTGAAATTTGCAAGATGAATTGGAACTCTGGCACCAGTTCAATGTTGCCCAATCTCCTCTTCTCAGGTAGCTTCAGGAAAATGATATCCTTGTGCTGGCAAAGTTTGATCATTTTGAACCCTCTAGTACATTTCTGACACACCATATTGCAACATACTCACCTTTCTATGAGCAACGGAATTGTTGATGACCCCTAACTGTGATTTTGTCTGTAGCAGGTTTGCATCAATAACAGTTCGTTGCTCAATGGTTTGCGCCTGTGACAGGTAAAATGGTGTCGCAGTCATGCTGACTGGAACATCTGCAATCGATCTTGCAGGTGCAACTGCTTGCTTAACTTGTGAAATATCTTTGTTCAACTCTATCAAATCCCTCCCTACTTGTTCCCGCTTTACGGTTGCATTCCCCTGGGATTGGTAGTGTGATTGAGTAACCTGCGGAGCAGTATTACGATTCATATATCTTGGATCATAAGCATCTCTAATGCTTCCGTTGTCATATGAAGCAACTGGGCCTATGACTTTGCCAGGTTTTGCTGCATAAAAGAAAACAAATCGGGCATCTTAACTTCAAGTAATCAACCAGTTTTAAGCATAAAAAATGGAATTCATCATCCTTTTCTGCTAATGTAAAACAAAAAACTATGGATGCTCACCTGAAGGTATTCTATTTCCTGCTTGCCATGATTTTGTTGATCGATTTGCAGAACTGTTGTCAGAATTGTCCCTGGAAGTTTTACGTGGCTCTACATATGAAGCTTGCTGAATCTTTGGCTGATCTCTGAATGTAGCTACAGCTGGTTGCTCTTTCGGAGCAATTGTGTTTGAGTGGACAATGGTGGATCTGCAGACAAAACAATTTAAGTAATGTCCAGTATAGAAAGTTGTTCATTGAAAGATAAATGAAGTACTATTAAGGCAAAAAAGCTACCTTGGGAGAGAAACATGCTTCCTGCCCAAAGGAATTACTGGTCCACTTTTACCACCATTCTCCTCAAGATAGGCAAATTGCTTTCTGAACTGATCAATAGCACTGTACAAAAAGAGAAGAAAAATGCAAACAATAAAATTAAGTAAAAAAATAGAACAATTAAAAACAAGGTACTAGAAAAGAGAGGAATAAATAAAGGAACCTTGGGTAAAGAAAGTTTGCTCGTTCAGTTCCATTTAAATAGTCTTTAAGCAATTGAGGGTGATACTCAAGTATCTCTCGGAAAATAAGTTCCCTCAAATCTTCTTTTGTTACTCTCCTCCTCTCAAATTCAAACTCCATCTTTAAGATCGGCTGACAAGATGGCTCTCTCTCTACTTTGGCCAGCCCTTTAAAATATGGATCAGCCAATGCCTAACAAAGAACATTTGTGATATAAACCACCAGAATACACAAAGGGCGGAATATGAGCTCATTTAATGTAAAAGAAACTATGTTGTAGCTTGTCATCCAGAAGCACAAGAAGGTTAAATGATCTATACTTCAAAAAGAAAGTAGTAGGCAATGTGAGAAATGGTCAAATTCTAAACTAATGATAAAAGAGCAACAAAAATAAATGAATCTTCAGGTAATAACAAATAAAATTGCACTTTGGCTATTGAATTTTAGAACAATAAAGTGGCGCAAAATAACTAGAATATACAATACTAGCACATAAGCTATAGTTGATAAATCACGCTCCCCTAATTCAGCTAGCTAGTCAAGATCTATGAAATCCCCAAACCCAACTTATTTGATGAGGTACCTCTTCAGCAGTAGGTCGGTCCTTTGGATCAAAAGCAAGGAGCCTTTCTAGCAATTTAAGTGATAAAGGGTCAGCATTTGGAAACTTCTGCGATAATGGTATGGGCTGCTTCTTCCTCATATTGCTTAGGTACCTTCTTGCCTTTTCATTGCGAATCTGAATCCCGCCAAAAACAAATCTTTTGACTTCTCAAGATTTTCATCCCCATCATATTCTAAATGACCAGGGTACAATAAACTATCAAGACAAAAAAAAAAACAAACAAACAACCATACCCTAGATATAGTATCCATTGAAGGTGTACCAAGAAGGTCGGTCATTAAATCCAGTTGATGAACAACATTTTTGCCAGGAAATAGTGGCTTTCCAGACAACACCTCAGCAAAAATGCAACCAATGCTCCAAATATCAATTGCAGGAGTATACTGTCCAAAAGGAAAATCAGTGACTTGATTTAGGCCACGCAATGAGATAAGGCTAATAGACAGCCGGGAGTAACATAACTTACTTCAATACTACTACATGAATAATATGTTATTTCAATGCAAGAAAAATTTACTTATTGGTAATAAAGGCTTGATTGTTTATGGACAAGAGAGGGGAACTTGGAAGAGGGTTATTTGATATTATCTTTTGATATATAATTTTAATGTCAAAATGACATATTTACTTCCTTTCAGAGCATGTTCACCAAGAAGTCAAATTGACACTCCTCCTGGAGAAAAATGATAATTCTGTATTATAATTTTGCAAGGTTATTAACGGGGACAGATATCAATGCTATCTAAGATAATAGTTTTGGATGTCATTCTACATAGGCTTTCAAGATGTAAAATTTGATATACGACCTAGTGTGGGTAAATTGAAACAAAACGGGAATGCAGTAATGAAATTTAAGTGGAAATTATTAGATGAAAGGACAATGGATAGCCAAAGTAAATGGCTATCAATAGGATTGAAAAGAATGATAGTAGGTGAAACAAATGAGAGAAAACAGAGAGACAAAAGAGACTAGGTGGTGCAACAGAATTGTTCAAATATATATTCAAAAGTAAATGTTAAACAACAGTTAATGATTAGGTGCTTAGAAAATTAGAAAGGAACAAGGCAGTCAGACAAGACACCAAGACAGCCATTAATGAAGGCACATTTTAAATTTGTATCACATGATAAACAAAGATACAAGGAAAAGATGCTTATAATTTGGCAATGGGTGAGAAAAAATCGAAATGAGCATACATTGGTGGAAGATGCCTAGATTGTTATTAGATGGTAACATAGCTTAAGATTTTTATATGAGGCAAGTGCAATGATCAGGTTAAAACTGAATCCGTTGTGCAAAACTGGGCTTCATTGCATTCAGGTACGACATGGTATTCAGTGCTCAATCAAGTGTATTGATTACCTATAAAAGATCCCAACTGTTCAATTTAATGGGCAACTTCAGTCATCTAATTCAAAAATAATATAGAGGAACAATTACATATAGAGATAAAAAAACATTGGAACATTGGCAGCAAACGTATCTAACAATATCAACATAAATTCATTACAACTCAAAAAATAACTACTAATGGGAAAAATCATTATGAAGTTCAGAACAACTTGCATCATGATCAACAAGAACCACCATTTCCAAAGAGTTGGTGTTGGAAGCCTAATCTATTTCTAAATTCTGTTCAATAACAAACAATGTCAAAAGTACTTCAAGTTGTACAATTATTTTTCCAATTTATTGTTTGCATTGACAAACACGTCCACTGCCCATAATTTCTAAATAAATATTTCCATAGCAAATGTAAAAAAAATGCAATTTAAAAATGACATTGCAATGCACCAAAATAAAAACAATGATAAGTTCTCCAGCCAGAAAATGAAGCATTTTAAAACTTAACCAGAAAACTAATTGAGATGCCAAAGAAACTAAACACGCGCTCGCCCCACCCCACACACACACACACACACTGTGACAATGCCAAGAATAAGATGGAGCCACAACATACTTTTGAAAAAACGAGCCACATAATTCCGGAGCCCTATACCATCTTGTTGCTACATAGTCCTGCAAAAGGTTATAGAAATGAACACTTATGTTGAAAGACATGCAACAAAGATTTCAATGAAGGTTGCAAAACTCACAGTCCAAAATATGGTCGTCGGAGTATCATTGAACGAGACTCTAGCTAATCCAAAATCACAAATTTTTAGTTTGCAATTTGAATTTGCTAATATATTCTTTGGTTTTAAATCACGATGGTATACATTTGCTGCAGCATAAGATAAAAACAATTAGAATATACCCATGAAGTTCATTTAGGAAAAATGTTCAAAAAATTTTAATTGCAGGTCAGGCCAAAGCAATGTGTGCAAATTTTGGTAAACTGTCATGATCTCAGGAAGTAGTTAGAACCTAAACTCAGACAAAGTATACCCTCTATCAACTTTTTTTTTGCATCAGAATTTCTCTCAATCTAACCAAGATATCATATGTTTTGTCTTGATAGGGTAACATAGTTGACCATCTAGACGGCTTTAACAATGAAATGCACAAAACAATGCCTTGTGTACCACTATATGTGAGCCCAACAAGCAATATCTTCATAACAACCTTGAATGAAGGAAGCTGGATAACCATGCAAAATGAGAAAAATGACACAGACAAAATAAATATCCCTACTCCCGTAAATATGATAATTTTCTCCCTGTTTCCTATATTCATCTTAACTGGAAAGCATAAAATTTAACTTTTCTCACAGAAGTTATCAGTGTCTTCACATGAAAATCTAAAATGCTACCACCAAGTTGAGACATAATATCTAAAAAATTACAATTAAATATTTGGACGGTTGATCCTTCAAGAATAATGCCTAAATACCACTAAACATGTAAATAATATCAGAATTTTACTTCTCGGATCTCTGTGGTAAGACAAGATTTTTACAAAATTTTCCAAGCTCTGTATATAGCCTAAAGGTACATCATCCATTAAGAGTAGGTTATACAGTTGATATAATAGTTAAGTGATGCCATGAAAAATCATAAATAGATGATGAAAAGAATATTAAGTCATGTACCGGTGTGAATATATTTTAGTGCACGTAACAGCTGATACAGAAAAAATTGGTAATGCTCCCGAGTTAAGTCATCATTGGCTTTAATTACTCGATGAAGATCTGATTCCATCAACTCAAAAACAACATAAATATCCTTAAAGTCCCTTCTTGAAGGTGGGAGCAGGATGTGCTTAATTTCTACTATATCAGGATGTCGCAACAACCGGAGAAGCTTGATCTCACGGAGAATCCGAGCAGCATCAGATATGTGCTCAAATATATCATGGATCTTTTTATTGCCACCTTCTCTCCGGTATGTGTGTCAATTGCTGAGCAAACAACACCATAACTCCCTTTTCCAATAACCTCTAAAATCTTGTATCTGCTGGCATCACCATACTCTGTGAAGAACTCGACCTCCGCCTGATTCTGCTAGATGAAAAATTGCAAGGAAACATGATCATCAGAATGCAATTAGTAAGCTCCATTTACTGGATTGATAAAATATACCACTTCATACATTATAACTTGATCCTTCAATAAAAGAAACAAAAACCGCCCAACTAAACCGAATGATCTATGCAAAAAATGACTAATACAAAATAGAACTAACGGATATTTGCAGCAAGCCATGGATTCTAGTAGGAAAGAACATCCACTAGGCAATGGCAATTTCCAATTCCGCACATAAAATAGGATCAAGCAGAATAAAGCATGACAATTGGCCACCAATTCAAGCAATCACAGCCCTAGAGCTAATTTTTGTAGACAACAAAGATATCAAAATTCAGTCATCATAACAGAATACAATCTGAAAAAGACCCAAAAAGTTCAACAAATTACCCCTATCAATAGATCAACAAGAGATGCAAAATAAAAAAAAAACACCTTTTTCCGCTGATCTTGCTGCATTTCTCCAATAAACTTCTGCACAAAACCAACCACACACAAATCAAACCCACCGTCTTTTCACCTCCAATCTGCACAAACAATCAACACTCCCCCCTCAACAGCCAAAAAAAACAACAGCAAAACCAAAATTCCGCTCAAACTGACCAACAAATCAGCCGCATTTCCCCCATCTCCCCCTGCTCCTGATCACAAGCGTGCAATCCCCCCACACCTTCCCCAACTTCTCCGGGCAACAAGCAAACTGCAATAAATCCAACATATACCGCACCTCACCCCACCCCTGCTCATAAACCGCACCGACGCCCCCAGCCACGTTCATAGATCGGCAGCCATAGCCATATCCTGCTCCTGATCCACCAACCCAACATATACCGCACCAAAACCTCCAAAAAATACCTCAAAACACACCAAAAAAACAGACTTTATCCACAAGAGCCTTGCAATCGACCTTGGCAACACGGATCTGGCGCAAGAAACGGCGAATTCGCAGAAAAGTAGAGGATCATAACCCTAGAAATGAGGGAGGGGGACCTCTTTTTCTTGTGGCCGTGTTCTTCATTTTTGGTAATATATACGGTTACGGTGTAGTGGCAGTATATGAAATTTTGGGAGGGGATAGGGGTAAATTGGGTATAAAAAGTGCATGGAGCCGTTTGGGTTCGTTTAAATGACGTAAATACCCTTCGTACTCGGCGGGTAAAACGGACCCATTTGGACTTGATTTCTCTGATGCCCAAAATGTTATTTATTTAGCAGAAAATGATGAATTAATTTTGACTTTAGTGGACACCACCATATTTTTTTCTCTCAAAATACCATTTGATTCATGGCTTGTAAAAAAAATGGGCACGTTGAATAAAAATTTTCAAAAACGAGACTAAAAGAAATGCCACAGAATATAAATTTGTGTTTTATAAGTTCTAGTGAAATGATACGGCAATTTCAAAGTTTGATTTATTTTATTTAATATGTCTGAATACTTTACGTTATTCTTGAATTATTTTTTAAATAAAATAAAATAAATTATTTTTTCCCCTGCACCAATTTCTGAATTACGCAATATTAAATTATATTTTCCATTTACAGTGCCAGTTATTCACATATTTATTAAGTCATGCTCAAAATCAATTTTTTGCTAAGCATGTTTAGCTAATTAATTAATAAACTCCATTTGAAGTTTTCTTAATTTTAAACTAAAAATGATAATACGGCATACGATTATTCAAAAGAAATGAAAACCTTTTGCATAAATTAATGTTCATGGTCTCATTCTTAATTATTTAGATTCTGTTTCCCACTTGTAACACTTGTCATTTATATATTTAGGTCAATTTTAGGTTAGCATATTTTATTAATGAATTAATAAGCTCCCAATCCTTAATTAATATATTATAATGGCAATAACATCAAACACACTTAGAAGTAATGCATCAAACAAGCCTTTTATGTGAGCCTGAAAAACAAATCTGATCTTACATAGGCATACGAGAGAGTCTACTTAATTGAATATTAAAAATCTAATTATTACAAGATTAACACATAGCTCGGACTATATCATGACTGTGGATGGATTTGGATTATATATGGTCATATTTGAATCTAACTTAAATCTGATTCAATTGATTAATATAATATAAATAATAAAATTTTTACTATAAAAATAAATTAAAAATATTTTAAATATTCTAAAATATCAAATACAGGTCGGATCATCTATAATTTATATCCGATCTGATTATTTTCGAATATATAATATGTTCAAAAAGTCCAAATCTGAATTCAATAAAAAATTATTTCAAATCAAATATAAAAAAGTAAAATTCAAATCAAATTCATAAATATTAGATATCTAAACCCGCACGTTGACGGGAGGGGAGGTGAGTTGAGTTTTCTTCCAACGACAACAAAACTCTGTCGGTCGCTTATAATAATTTACATTTCGCGGCATTTATGTTCACGTGCAAGCAAAGCATTTCACCGCAAACACGCGTACCGTAATTTCCACCCAATACACGATGCTTGTATGTGCGTGCGTTGTTATACAACACAACGCCAACTCAATTGCCGACGCCGCCAATCTTGTGGTCAAGAGCCTCCCCTTTTGAAAACCTTTCCTACCCTCTTCCTTTCTTTCGTCTTCTTGCCCCTTCCCACCCAAACTCCCCACAACATAAAGAAAGAGATCATGCATTGGCATATTCTTGTTTCCATTACAGCATATATGTTTCTACCATTGAAAGTTTTCAAAACGCATAAAAGGGTGATCAAGATCAACCACCTTTTACTTGCCCTTTTCTCTCTATCAATAATTCATCTTGTTTCCATCCTTATAATGAAGATTGACTCCTTGCTCTGATCCTGGAGCATATATAGTAGTTCATTAACTAATGTATATTGTATGCTTGGCTTGGAATCAAGTGCTCGTTAAAGGCCAAGTTACCAGCTCTACCATGTGGGAAGGAAAATTGTCGGCGAAGGTCGAGTCGATAGGTGATTAATCGGCCAAATGTGTTGGGCAGTCACAATCTTAATATATTTATTTGAGTGATGTACAGCAACTACAAGTAGGACAGCTGATTGCATGTACCTGTTAGATATGACAATGGTGAAGTGTTTGGTCTTTGTCAAAGTAGTAAACCTTCGCTTCTTACCACACTTTTGGCTTTTGCGTAGGTGTTATTCTAATGTGGGGGGTCATCTAAGGGGAGAAGATCCAAACAAAAATGGAGCTGTCCATTCAAAGACAAGGAGAACATATCCGCCATGTTGGTTTCCACAATATGTGGTCGGTGTCATTTGCCTCACACCCTTCTCAACCAATGGATTAGTATCAAACAATTATTGATATACATCTCATCATTCAATTGGCTTCAACAAGAACTGATCAGTATTAGCTTACATATGATGAATGATCGAAGTGCCGGATCGGCAACTCCATTCATCACACTTCTTATATCAATCCATACCCAGTGAAAAGTACTGGGGACTTTTTCAATTAAGAGTGGCCAATCAGCCTCCCTTGTCACTTCATGGACATACTACTTGCTAATTGCTATTCAATTATTCTAAGCTATAGTTGAAAAGTAACCCATGTTTTGAAAATTGGAATTGCACAGGCATTGTGGATATATTTTGTGTTTTCTCTAGTACTAGTGGTTCTCCCAACGAGAGATGCTGTTTTTGAACAAGGGTTTGGTGGGTGTTTCTTTAAGAAACTTAGTTGTTTGTGAGTCTCCTTCGATTGAAGAAGACCAACACAGTGAAGGAGACCGATTAACCGAATAGATATTGGTGGGATTGATTTCTTTTTCTGGCCAAGTATACCAAACTATGTTTGCTTCTTGCATGGTTTTGTCTGCAATTCACGGCTCATAAAAAAAGAGATGCGTCCATCCTTCTTTTTCAATAATTAATCCAATTGATTTTGGGGAAAAAATTAAGATAAATTACACCTTATATAACTTATATGAACTACAAATTTAATTTAAATCTTGTTTACTAGTTTCTGCTAAATAATATTTATATTTATTAAAATTAGAATGCATAAGTAAGAGGTTGATAATATTTTATCTTTTTTTGACACATTTACATCCTACTTTTAGATTTTAAAAAAATGTATTAATTAATAAATATTTTAAAATTAATTTTTATTGTAATTACTTTAATAACTAAGATGAATAAGTTAGAAGCATTAGATTGAGTTAAAAGTTTATAATTACCCTTTATTATTCATTTTTTTTACTTATCTATATAAATTTTAAACATTGAGATCTACTAAATTACTCTAAATAAAAAATATAATTTATGTAAATTACATAAGTTGTAGCTCATATATATATATATATATATATATATATATATATATATATATATATATATATATATATATATATATATATATATAATGAACAAAGTTAACCCAAATTTGGGGCAAAAAATTTTTATGCCCCCAAATTAATTTGGGTTGTCCTTAGTTTAGGTCGTCCAATTATAAAAACAGCCTAAATTAAATTAAATTTTCAAAAAATAATCCCCACCCGCACGCTTTTCCCCCTCCCTCCCCTTGAAACTAGCGGTCATGAGGTGGGTGATTTTATTTTTTTAATGTGATTTAATTTAAATTGTCTTTGTAATCTAACGGCTGTAATTATTTAGGGTGGAAATTTTTTCTCGGGGCAGGCTATCCAATCTGTTTATGTGTGTTGCGCAGGTGTTGCTTGTGGTGGGACAAGCCCAGTGGGCTTTTAGACCAAACTCTGATCATGGGCCAAGACGCTGGAATCCACAAGATGGAATTATATAACTTCTTGGAACATTAATCCGTTTTTGCCGGTTTCAAATTTAGCTGCTACTTTTATCTTTATTATGGAAGATGTTGCGTTACATATGACCTGTATTAGATATAGATTCCAGTTATATATATATAAATTTCCATTAAATAGTGAAAATAATTATATTATATCTTAAAGATATTTTCTAATTTTAATGATAAATTTTAATAAATAATAAGATAAATTCTAATATTTTAGTTTATTATGGTCTATTTTTGTTCTATTTTAATTAGTCGAATCTCTTATTCTTTATTAGAGCCACATATTATATCCCTTTTTGTTTAATAATAATAATAAATATAATAATATATAAGAGTGGATATAAAACTAATATAACTTGTGACCTCCGAAAATGCACATACCATGAAAAATATAATTTTTTGTACTTTTTTGGAAATTAATGTTGGGATTTTTTTATTAATTCAGATGTTCTCAACCTAGAAAGCACTATATTATAAAAATTTATTTGCTTAATACTATTTTTCATGTAAGGCTTTTTTATCATATAATAAGATCATAATACTACAATATTTTTTCGAGCTACAATAATACAATATGGGACTGCTATCAACAATTAAGAGTTAATTCCAAAGAATAATATGTTGATATTCTTGCGTAAACAGACAGAGAAGAATGATTTTCTCATTAAAAGGAAAATAAATAAAATGTGTCTCTTAAATTGTAATTTGCACAAGATCATACTAAAGACAAATACACATATATAAGATAAAAGAATGGCATGGATATCACATGATCATTTACCTTGTCATTTTATTGACATTTTAAATCAATATCAATAATTGTAGAAAAACAGTTATCAGCAACTAGTTTGTAACCACTTTGCGACTAATTTATGACCGAACTTAGGTTGCAAATATTTGCAACCAAACAATTTGCACCTGTTTTTGTGACAGACAACCCAGTTGCAAACATTTTGCAATAGGATTTGTGACTATATTCGCGGGCCCAAAATATACAACCGAATGAGATAAATACTTTTTGCCTCTAAATTTGTGATCAAAATCTTTTCATTAACAACCCCATGTAATATGACCATACTTTACCGTCTCAAATCTAGTTGCTAATATATTTAGCGATTGCAAAATGAATCTTTAGCGATCACATCAATAGTCGTTGATGAACACTTTTCTACTAGTATTAGTCTTATTAATAAAATAAGAACTAAAAGTCAACCTTAGTCACTAATCAAAATACAACAAAAGAAAAAATGAAATTATTAAATTCTATCTTCTCATTCAATTAGACCTTATCTTTAAAGTTAGAGTTAACGCGAATCTATCTTTGAGATATTTAATTATTATAATTTATATATCTTATTATTCATAAACATAAATTATATCTTTAATATAGACCCGGCCTTGCATGACATCTTGCCTAATTTTTAAAAAAGTTATGTACATTTGGACTACTATCTAAAAATATAACAGTCATAATGATCGATTTGATATGTACAACATGATAATTAGAGGTATAAAACCCTCCCAAATTTTGAGATGAATGATACACATTGACAAATAGAAAGGTGATATGCATTTTTTATTTCAAAACAAAAAACCCAATGGTGATCAATGCTTACAACAAACTATATTCATTTTCCCGTAAATGTAAGCACATGTTAATTTGCACTTATCCCCCCAAAGCAAGCATATAGGAATGATTATTTGGGCACTAATTATAATCAATACTTGAAAAACTAAAAATTCAAACGGGACTCATATAACAAAGTGGATTTAACTTAGAGTTGACTCCTTGACTTGTTTTTTTAATACTTGAAATTGATAAATATATGATTTATATTATTTAAAAATATTAATTTAGCTAATTTAAAAAATAATAATATGTTTTAATATCATTTATGACAAAAATCACAAGTCAAATATTATTTAGTATATAGTCATCTGTAAATTTTGACTCAATAAACTATAGAGTTGACACGGGGAGCTTTGAGAGTTTGAGTTTTAAAACTATAATTTCATATGATAAAAACAACAAATATTGATCTTCACAAAATAATTATTTTCAGATTGGATGCAAAGCCATCCATGTTCACAAACCCGACAAATGTTTTAACCTCAAAACGTAAGATAAGATATAAATCCAGTTGTCAAGGCAGCAGTTTGTCTTGAGACCCGACAATATAGACTGAGATCGAGTTTGGAAGATCTAAGACTACGCGACATCTTATGATTGGTTGCAGATCTATACTTCTTGTATTATTTGGTGCATTGTGAAGTTCATCTATGGCTTGCATTTAATTAAAATTTTGTTGGGTGTGGCAAATTAATGATAGATTTTAATTTTATAAATTAATGAGATGGATTAATATTAGCATAAGAACTCAATATCTTAGAAAAATATAATTCTAAAAATAAATTTTAATTGGGGATATAAAGTATACTAATTTGATTTATTTTTTTATTTTATTCTATTTTAATTGGTTGAATTTCCTACGTTTTATTAAAGGCTAATTTTTAATTTCCCATTTATTGATAAGAATGAATATCTTCAAAGTTTAGAAAGTCGCCACCCTGGCCTTGACATCTAA
Organism: Piper betle; assembly: GCA_033002965.1. Classification (NCBI taxonomy): domain Eukaryota; kingdom Viridiplantae; phylum Streptophyta; class Magnoliopsida; order Piperales; family Piperaceae; genus Piper; species Piper betle. The sequence continues at coordinate 44,411 of JAURVB010005574.1, forward strand.
ACATTAATTTTTTGAGAATTTTATTTTCATAATGCAAGCATTAGAACTCTAAATTGTTTTTTTCGTTTATATGAAATATTATATCTTATATACTTCTTATAGTTTTCATCGTTTGGCTCAACTTGTGAATCCATAAAATTTCTAAAAATATTATTCGTAGATCAATAAAATTTTAAAAAAGAGTAAGTAGTCTTGATAAGCGCCAATTTTTTATTTCCATCATCATGTTTAAGTGTTTGTGCATCCTTTCATACTAGTTACATAATTTCATTCCCCAATGTCAAATTATATATAAGATAATAAATTCTATAAATGACTTGTCAATAAATGGCTTCAAATGTTGTCATAATGGTTTTTTTATAAAAATTATATAGCTAAATTATAATAAACTATATGATATATCGATTGGGTAAAATATTTATCTCTAAATATCGTTAAAATAAAGTAAGATATATCATGTCCATATTCAATAAAAAGAAAAATAAGTTGATAGGATATAACTAAAATATATCTGTCTCACTTTTATCTTTCTAACCATAATTGTCTGACCTATATTTTTATTATTAAATTTAACTTAACACCGTTTTTCTTAATTTTAATATATAGTAACGTAGAAAGTACTATTATCATTATCGATTTATAATTTCTTTACTTGAAAATATTTTATTACATTATTAATAATACAAATTTTCATTTTTTTCTTTTTTAAAAAATAAAATCAAATCCACCATTCCCAATCTCTAAATATTTTTATAAAAAAAATTATTCATGTTGACAAAACAATACATTAGAAAGCATTACAGAAATTACCAATGTATTCTTATTAATGAGAGAAAAATCACAAGTCATGATGTAAAGAAAAATAGGAGATTCAATTAATTAAAATATCAAAAATTATTATATCTTTATTTCGTTATTGAAATAAAGTTATCAATCCATTATATTAAAAGACTGGGTTTTTTTCACTCTGATCTCATTTTAGCACTCATTGGGTTGTGGATCTCATTTTTGGCCCCGAATTAAATTTATGCATCATTTAGAAGTACTTATTAAATTTTGTTTTATTTAATAAGAAGAAGATAAAATGGATCGAATATTACTAAAATGTCATCTGTCTCACTTTTATCTTATTGGCCATAATTGTCTGACTTATATTTTTATTATTAAATTTAACTAACACCGGTTTTTTTAAAAATTTTAACTTGTAGCAATGTAAAAAGTACTATTATCATTATTGATTTATAATTCATTTACTCGATAATATTTTATTACAATAATAATAATACAATTTTTTATTTTTTATTTTTAAAAATTAAAAATAAAATAAAATCCACCATTCCCAATCTCTAAATGGTTTTATTACAAAATTATTCATTTCGACAAAATAATATACATATGAAGATACATTAGAGACATTACAGAAATTACTAATATATTCTTATTAATAAGAGAAAAAATCACAAGTCCTGATATAAAGAAAAACAGGAGATTTAATTAATCAAAATATTAAAAAAGGAAAAAATTATTATAAGTTTATTTCCTTGTTCAAATAGAATTCCTAACTCATTATATTAAAGGCTGTCTTTTTCTCTTTCATCACATTTTAGCATTCATTGCGTTGTGGTTGATTCTAGACCCACATTAAATTTGTGCGTTATTTAGTATTACTTATTTAATTTGGTTTTATTATTATGGTTATTATTTGTTATTAGGAAAGTGTTGGATTATAATTTTACCTTAATTAGGAATTTAAAAAACTAATAAATCTTAATATATTTATAATTATACTATCAAATTAGAGTTTATTACTTAATAATAATAATGTATACTTTGATTTTTACAGATTTTATGCATTGTTATTTAATATTAAAAAACGTAGAGTATAATTCTATTTAAATTAAAATTTTTAAAATATAAATTCTATTTATTTATAAAAAAATTACTTATAAAAATTAAATTTACTTTTAATATTTGTATACAATTGTAATTTTTGTTAAAATTAAATAAATATTCATTATTTTTATTTAAAAATAATATAATAATAATTTTAAAATTAATTTTATATATTTTAGCATATATTATTAATAAGCTTTAAATATATCCCGCACATCACATCATGTAAGTCTTTGACTAGTTATAACTTTAAAGTCCAAGTTGAACTCTTAATATTATTTCTTTTTAATATAATTTATGAAATGAAATTATTATAATGAAAATATGCTAGAAGGAACCGACCTCAGGTTCATATTTCATAGACAAATCAAGTGGCATGTTTCTGTTTCATCTTTTCCAATCCCACAGTTGAACATAAAAAACATGCAAATTATGAGTCATTACCAAGTGGCGTAGGTCCTTACGTAGTTTCATATTCTACAAACTTATGACCAAGATAATCTTACCTTGACTACCTACCGATCACCTGTGCTCATTTTTGGCAGTTAAACTTGCCGTTAAAATAAGAATCAGGTTTTGGCTCCTCCCAGGAGCGACAGTGATGGAGACGCCGTGCATCTACATATGAACGTCAATCCCAAAATTTTTTGCTTAAAATAACCATGTGAAAAGCCGTTTAGAACATGGGCTTACCCAATATGCTAGAGAATCTCCAAAGAAAAAAGTGGTCGAGAAATAAGAGATATGTAATTTGATTGAGAAAAGAAAAATTGGTCAAGAAATAAGAGAGTTGTAATCTGATTGACGTGCTGTTTTTTGCCTTTTAGGCACTATTTCCATCCATTCATGACCCTGCTCACGAATTAACCCTGTTTTTAAACCATGCGTTCATGCTGTTTCTTCGGTCATGGCTAACTCTGCGTGGCGTTCATAAAATTTTTATCCAAGAAAAGTTTTTTATATTACAAAATTTAATATACAAAATAAATCCAAGAACTCTTGACATAAAATCTTAGAATCACCTAAAACCCACTACATATATGACACACAATATTCCCTTCAAGATATACAGTGAGCACCTTCATTAAGTCCTTTTTTATATATAATTTCAGGGCAAGCACCCTAGTTAAGTTGAACCCACAAGTTGCTTAAATATCATTTCAAAATGAATATTGCCATACTATAATTTTGTCCCCTATCATATCAATCGACCATGTAATTTAAAGGTTCGTATAAATTCAAACTTGAGCTCTATTTGAGTTGATATAAGAGTATCCATAATTTTAAAACTTTATTTTATTCAAAAAATTATCTTTAGTCAACTTGACTCTATATTTTGCCGAGTCAATTCCTTAAATATACTATTTGACTCACCTAAATCACGGTATAAAATTTATCAAAATATATTATTTTTTTATAATAGCTGATTTAATATTTTTTAAATAATAAAATCTTATATTTATCAATTTTTAATATCAAAGGAGCAATTTTTCATAATTTGTTATGTACATAATTAAAATTTTAATATAAAAAAACTGTTGTTAGCTTGGAGTCGATTCCACTCCATAAGACACCGAATCGACTCCCATTCAAGTTTTTAAAGTATGGGAGTATCAACACAAACTCATTTTCCCCAAAATTAAGCACCCTCTAATCATTTGAAGCTTTCAAATTTAAAATCTCCCAACTTTCTATGATACACTACAGTGTCACTATAATTAAGCTCGTGGGAAGTTCAGGTACTGAATGAACATCAATATAAAAAGAACCACCTGATTAAAAGGACCCAAAAATTTCTTCTTTTACTGGAGCAAAGAGAAGATAAAACCATGGAAATCGCATATAATTTAGGCTTGAATGCATGCAGTGATGGGAGCCTGTCTGTACTGTTGAGGGCCACATGTAATTTGAAATTCTTCCTAGTTAGTATAATAAGACAGATTGATGAATCATGATGTGCCCCATTACCAAATCTATGTATGGGACGAACTAGAAACTAAATGCCTAACTTTCTTGTGGCCATGTTAATTTGAAGATAATCTTCTAAAAATTTTCCAGAAGGGTAAGTGCGCGGGCGTCCGGGTGCCCATGCTATAATATAACTCCTTATGGCTTACATAGTCCCAAGCCTATTATATTCTCAAAATAAAATAGACTTACGCTAAATACGAATATTGTTATAACCCAATAACAATACAGGCTATGCATTATTAATCAACATAAATGTTCAGAATTTGAATAAAATGCAATGCAAAAACTTTAGAAATGCACTTTCCTAAAAGTTATACCATTGCGATCGGTGGAATTGGTTTCTTGCGGCTGTGCACAGGCAAGGGCTCATGAAACGCAATTATTGGAAGAGAATACTGCCCACCAGCGTTACCTGGGCCACCTTCACTCTTGTTTTGTAATGTGCATCCAATGATGTCGATCAACTGGTTAAGATGTCTCACAGGTCACCCCAAGACCGCCCAATTAAAACTATATATATATATATATATATATATAGATCAGCATTTCTTTAAACCTATCAAAGACCCACTAAAAAATTGATTAATCCCACTCTCTAAACAAAGCACAAACAAACCATGGACAAGGTGATAGCAAAGTAAACAAGCCCCACTTTTGATAATCCCAACCAAACAAGACCAAGGGAACATGAGAGTTTCTTCCATTAGCCAACTGCTCATCCCACTTTAAAGGATGATAACCCAATATTTCTTTGTGGTCTAATTCCTAATCAATCAGATCACAAAGCATTAAAACCAACTTAGTTTTCCATAACCCAAAAAAATTAAGGAATAAATCTTCCTGTACTGCAGCACAGCCATCTTGGCTGTGCTGCAGTATGATCTTGGCCGTTGGATTAGCATCCGACGGCCAAGATCTAAGAGAAAAAAAGGAAAAAGGGGGGGCGACGCCGGCGACGGCGGAGGGGCGGGAAGGCTGCTCGGCGCCGGCGATGGCCGGGGGCGCCGGCGACAGGGGACGGGGGGCGCGGGCGCGGCACGGCTGGGTGGCGGGCGGAGGCCGAGGGGGCGCGGCGGGGTGGTGGGCGGGGGCCGAGGGGGCGCGGCGGGGTGGCGGCGGGGGCCGAAGGGGCGGGGCAGGGGTGGCGGCGGGGCCGAGGGGGTGCGCGGCGGGGTGGCGGGCGGGGGACGGGTGGCGGGCGGGCGGGCGGTGGCGGGCGGGCGCGGGGTGGCGGGCGGGGCGTCGCGCCGCGGAGGACGAGCGGCGGTGGTGTCGCCCGGCGGCGGGGCGGCGGGGCGGCGGTCCGATAGGGGAAGACCCGGGGCAGGGGGTGGCGCGCGTCGTCCGGCGGCGGCGGGCGGCGGAGCAAATTTTTTTTTTTTATGATTGTCATGTTTCAGCCGTTGGATTTTTGATCCAACGGTTGAAACAGCTGCAACACAGCCAAGAAGCACAGCCATCTTGGCTGTGCTACAGTACAGCAAATCACTCCTCAAAAACTTAAAATGAAAAAATGGAGTCCCCCGAGCACTCTCCCTAGTGACAAAGCCTAGGCAACAGCTAAAATTTAGAAGTGGACAGCATGTGACACGCCTTGGGCATGTCATTCATACATCAACAACCTCTCTCTCTCTCTCTCTATATATATACACGAAAGTATATATATAAAAGTATAATTATGCTTATAGAATAAAATAATTGCACGATTAGATCAATATAAATATATAAATATATACGTGTATATATATATATATTAATAACACCAATCTCCACCGTTGTCAATGGATATCAACTCCTCCACCACACCCGTTCCCCGTTCCGTTGCCAGTCCAACTATGAACGGCGGGCCTGCTGACCCGGGCCAGAAGAACCGGTGGCGCAGCCCGGCCCAGGAGAAGATCTATGGCCAGAAGCTGGCCCGGGCCATGCCGCCGCCCGCCACCGCGCCCGAGGGGCCGGCGGAGCGATCAAGGACGCCGCTGACTCGGCGCTGGCCCTGACCGCCCGCGGGCAGACGCTGTGGAGTCGCGCCATCCTCGCGCGGCAGTGGCGACGGCGCAAGCTCCTGCTCAGGGTCGGGGGAAGATCCGGCGGCGGAGGCGGCCGGCGGGGAAGCCGGGAGCGGCGGCGACGGGGGGCTGTGGGATACGAAGGGGGAGAGGGTGAGGGAGCGGCTGCGGGTGCTGTCGAGGCTGGTTCCGGGGTGCCGGGAGCTGGCGGCGCCGGCTCTGTTGGAGGAGGCGGCGGACTACGTGGCGGCGTTGCAGATGCAGGTGAGGGCCATGAGGTCGCTCGCCGACCGGTTCTCGGCGGCGGCGGCGATGGACCAAAGTTGACACCTTTGTTTTTTGTTTTCCCACCAATTGTTTGTTCTCCTTTTCTTCCCCCTTTCCTTTCTCAGGGATTCCGGGCTTGTGGGAAATTGTATATGTGGCGTTTCCATTTGCTGTCTCGTAATTGTTGCTCCTACTCTTCTTTGTGAAAGATCATTGGATTCTATATGATTATATATAATTATTATGATTATTATGTGATTATAAGGTATTTAGTATGCTTTGGCTTCTCCTTTGCTTTTGTCATTGTTAATTATATTGATTTGGTATTAATTTTATTATTATGTTCTATGTATGATCCACAAACATTATTGGGAAATTTTTTTACTCTTTGAGCTTCATCTAGTATGCTTATTGTGATTGAGCTTTGTTTGCCAAGTTAGTAGACAGCTTTTTATCCTTTGGGATTTGGAGATCTAGGTTTAGTATATGGTCTGATCAGTTTAAATAAGTAGGAGAAGAAAGGTTTTTATCCATGTCTTTTACCTGCTCTCTTGGAGAGTTTTTTATTCAAAACACGCTTTGTGGAGTACTTGAAACGAACATAAGTTCCCCATTGACAAAGAAAAAGGCATCAGTCTTCATGCGTGAATCCACCTACATAAAATACCTGTTTATATTAAAATTTTTTAATGTTTATCTTATTGTCAACCTCTAACCAAATACATTTATCATTAATTTTATAAGGGGGTAATTTTAGTGATTACAGGCCAACATCTGACGAAATTGATGGGTGGTATTAATTTTTTTTCATTTTTATTTAGGCTCTCTTTGTTCGGTACTAAAGAATTAAAATTTTATAAAATTTATGTGTGGTAATTTATAATAAAAATATTATCTTTTATTAAAAAATTATCTATTTTTAAAATATTTTGTGAAACAATTAAGATTTTTATCGGGCAGTTCTTTATAAAAAAATTATTACGACCAGATTTTACTTTTTATATTTATATTGTAACTATTTTTTGTAAATTATAATTATAAAATTGTAAATATTTTATATCGTCTTGCCAACTATAAGGACCACTTGTTTATTAACTTGGTAAACGTCTATTTATCTACTAATTCTATACTAAGACTTCACTAATTCAGAAACTACATTGCAAAAAACCCATAAAGTTGTTGACAAGCATTTTTGGCGCGTGGATTTGCATTGACGGTCCTTCAAATCCACGTGCAATGCGGGGAATGGTCTTCAGTAGGCCCATCAATGCACTATTCCTATTTAATCTGATTTGAAGTATAGTAGACCAAAGTTTCGCATTATTTAGGTGGAATTGTCACGTACAAATCTTCGCTAATACACCTTCGGAGAAGTCAAACATGACCATATTGACAAGAAAATTTGTTAGGGGAAAAAAAAGAGAAGAAAATTTTTTGGATGCTACACTTTTTTTCTCGTTTTGATGAAGCCTGATTAACTACAGCAACAATCGTGAATTTTGAATTTATTTATTAAGGTCTTTTTAGTTGTCTTGAAATTATATAAAAAATCTAAAATTTGAAAATAATAAATTTCTTTGTATTTGGATGCCTTTAAATTTAGTCAAATAAAATTTTAACTTAAGGTAAATAATGATTTTTAATGAAAAATAAAAGACATTAGGAGATATTTTGAGAGATACATGCATGTGAAAAAGAAAATTTTATTTTCATCGTATCTTTATAGTATCCAAACATATATGATAAATTTTGAAATTTTATAATATTTTATTTTATTATATTTCTATCTCTTATGATTATTTTTAATATTTATACTATTTTTATGCTAATCAAATAGACCTTAGATATTGATTCAAAAATAAAAATTCCTAAGCGAAGATGTAAAAATATATTTTTTGGCAAGCTATTTAAAAAGAAGTGCAAATTCGATTATATTTTTATACTATCTCGTACAAATGGTAAGATTTTTTAATTAGCTAGTTAGTTGAGTTAATTAATTTCAAATATAATATATTTCGAGATAAAATCTAGTATATTAGTATGAATGATGTTTACAACATTCAACTTAAATTAATAATTTTAAAAAGATTACTCAAATTTATTATGTTATATTTATTTAGCCCACATGGAAGCTAAAATATTCGAAATAAATTTTAACTATACTAGAAATAAAAATAAATCCTAATTATAATAAAGAAAATATTAAAAACTTTCAAACAAATCCTAATTATAATAAAAACACAATATTTTTACTATTAAGAAATAAAAGAAAATATTATAAAATAATTAGATTATACGTGATAAAACAAATCTTAATTATAATTATTAAAGGATTCGACAGAAATCCCACTTATAATAGAAAATTAATATTTTTATTAATAAAAAATAAATAATAATATTATAAAATAATTAAATAACACGTGATAGTTACACCATATTAAAAGTCTTCGGTTTTACTTACTATAGGTATTATAAAAAATTTTAAAATATAAAAATAATTAATTTAAAACCTGGTGTATGAGGGCACATCTCGCTCTTTTCTTTGAGCCTCACGAACAATGGTTCATCTTTAGATCCTTTACAAAATGAAATCTTTGAAGATTTAGAAGTGTTTGTCTTGAAATCAAAAGACAAAAGCTATCAATTATTATCCCACCAAATCATCACAACACACCGAGTATGAAATTAAAGTAAGGAAAAAAAACAAGAAAAGAAGAGAAGGATTCAGTTAGGCTTGATGTCCGGCCTTATTCTCCCAACAAATAAGAATAGCTTTCCCCAATAATATCAAAGAATTATTACATGAACGGGTCAGTTTAAATCATAGTTTAAAATTTTGAAATTCGAACGCAATTCACCATGTCAAGCAATAGAGTCAACTCGACTCAAGACCGACTCGGAGTGATTTATATTAAAATTTTAATATGTAAATAAAAACTTATATAAAATTAGTATATATTACTCATTTGACACTTGAAATTAACAAATATATTATTTATATTACTTAAAATATTAATTTAGTTAATCTAAAAGTAAAATAGAGTCAACTCAACTCAAGACCGACTCAGAGTGATTTATACTAAAATTAATATATATTACTCATTTGACACTTAAAATTGACAAATATATTATTTATATTACTTAAAATATTGATTTAGTTAATCTAAAAGTAAAATAGTATGTTTTGATAACTTTTATGATATGACTCAGGGTGTTAATTATAAATCAGTTAGTATGGAGTGATGTAACTGCCCAAAAATATAAGCTGCCCCTATTAAAAAGAGATAATTAAACGACAAAAAACATGCAACATAAAAGAAAAAAAATATTATATGAAGTAAAACATGCGGAGTCATACTAATTCAATAAGATTGAATGAAAGTTTGTTTATGTAGCTAAACCACAAACAAAATAGACCTAAGTAAATAAAAATGACACAAGTCCCCTAAGAACGATTAAATTGTTCATGCTTAACTTAATTAAAATAAGAAATGTCTATGAATCTAATATGACAACAGTCCTCGATAGAAGAGTCGCATCACACAGCTGAATTCCCTTTTCAACCATCAACATGGAGAGCTACCTGCAAACACAAAGCCTCATGAATACTAAAATCAGTAAGTTATATAATAAAAGTGAAAATAAGGTAATACTCATATCAATTTTTCATTATTTCAATTATCATATTATATGAGCCTATGCTGAGCTCTTGGCATTCACGCGTGGTTTCCCCTTCAAGCTATTCTCCCATACATGTAGATATACGCCATATGCCTAATCCACGGTTATCGATATTGCCTAGACCTATCCTCTCAGTACCACGAGTGCATGATTGGTTCTCTAACATCTCTTTCAGCATAAGGGTAGATTAATTCAATTTAATTATAATCTTTTCATGTCTCGTGTCAACTAGATTAATTCATAGACCACTCTTCCATGCTTAGTGAAGTAGGTCAGACTCTAAACTTAGACCGACTGAGACATCAATTGAGTATTACAAATTCATAATCATTATACGGACCTGAAAGTCTATCGAGGCATCCATAACTACAAGACATGATCCAAATCTAATAAAGTAAAATTATACATAAGTATAATTTTATATTAAATGCATAGATGCAATAAAATGACATAACTATATCATGATTAAAACTCGACAAAATAAAGTATGCAACATTCAACGATATTAAACTTTAAATTCCCAACAAGTCCAGTGAAATATTTAATTATTCACATAATGTAACTATATAAGTCTAACCTTAGAAGATTTAAATTAACCATTCAATTCACAATTCACAATTAGCCAACAATAACTAATTACCAACTTACTATTATGTATTTAATTACTATATTCATATATTTTCCTTGAAAATATTTATTTTAGTCATGATAAGGATATCAACTTAATCTTATAATCACTTAAAGATCTTATTTTTAATTTATTGATTAACGATATTTAATACACCGCAAATACTAATTATATTAAAACACACATTAACAATATTTTAATTAACTTGGAGACTAATACATTTATAGATTACTCGGTCATCATATAATTATTATTAATACACTAAATTACTAATCTTGAAGTACACTAATTAATTAATAATAATTAGCCATTACTTACATTAGGCCAGTACAATGTTGGATAAATCAATCGATTCCACTCAAAATCGACCGCATTTCGTTTCAAATTTGGGGGTCGAATCGGGTTTTGAATTGGTTTTATAGTAAATTATTAAAATACCCTTGGTATTATATTAAATAAATTATTTATGCATGGGCAAAATGGGAATTAAAAGTTTACAATTATGGAAATGCCCCTTTTTCTCCCTCCGCCGCCATTGCCCCTTTGCTTCGGTGGGGCCGGCAGGGGAGTTAGGACCGGCAGGGAGGCCTTGCCTGCTGGGGGGCGTTGCCGGCAGGGGGAGGCAGGGCCAGTGGGGGGATGGGTCGGGACTTGGGGCCTACGAGACGAGGGTGGCGGGGCAGGGCAGAGGCATAAGGAGGGGGGACGGGGCGGGGCAAGGCTAACAGGGGAAGGCAGGGGCAGGGCGCTGGCGCCGGCGATGGGGGTGAAGGAGCAAGGTCGGGGGTGGCATTCTCATAATTAAAAGTTAACTCGACTCCGACTCGAATCAAAAATAACAATTAATTCCAAATAATTAAAAAATCTTAAAAAATATTAAAAAATATCATAAACTATAATACACACAATAACATCAAAATAACATAAATACTTAATTTTTATATATTTATGTTATAAATTGTCAAATTATCATATATGACTGATTAGACCGATTTGAGCCGCTTCAACTGAACCGTTTCCTGCCCGATTTAGACCGATTCCGATTCTGATTCTGACTCCCTCGAAAGTTGATTTTGATTCCGATTTTTGCAACCATGGGCTAGTATACCATATTATGTCATTACCGTTATTTATCAAGAGAATAAAACATATACCATCGACTAAACAATTTTTATATAATAATAATACTCAAAAAATATTTATCGATCAACAATCATTTTAAGAAGAAAACTCACCGGTATAAAACCTTATCTTTCGGTTAGGATTTTACCCGCTTGTTGCCTTGCCCAGTTCAGGTTAAGTCTTGAGTCAATTCGAGACAGTTAAACTTTCAAATAATGAGTATGGAACTCACATGGCATATGAGTATGTTAGATAAGCTGTGTATACCCGATACACAGATAATAGCTTCAGTTATGCTATAACATAGGATGAGTTATCAGTGTAGAGGTATACAAATTTTTTGCTTATGTTAGCCCAGGGTTTTATGGTTAGATCTAGGCCGTTGTAGCGTTTAGTATCTATTTAGATTTTCAGGGAACCTCTTTTGCATACATCATAGGGATTTTGGACTATCGGACAACCCTTTTGGGCCTAGTTTGATTTGAGCCTCAGATCTTAATCCGATTGAGTTTAAGGTTTTGAAGCCCATTTAGCTTTCTTGCCCCAATTTCTATCAATAGGGTTACTTTTAAGCCTCGAGTCAGTTTTAACTTTTCTCAGCACTGATTCAACCTTTCTGTTCATATATATATCGTATATAGTCTAGGTGGACCCCACTAGCCCCCAGTCAGCTAGACAACCCGATCATGCCATGTGGCAAGATCTAGATCGTCCTGCAAAAATAGAAAAAAACCCTAGCCCTCCTCTCCCACTATTTTGGATTTTCCACCCTAGCACCATTGCCACTTTGGGCCACCGCCTGCGAGTCTCTGGTCCACCTTTGGCCACCGGAACGGTACAATCATGACCGCATCGTAATCGGCTATCAATCCATACCCTTCACCACCACAAGTGCTGCTAACAATGACTTTTGTTCGCCAAGTTTCCATTGCTATCATCACCTATCGGGCCATTTTCTAGTTCCGGTGAGACTGAACACCTAGATAGCTTCCCCTCGACGAGACCAAACTTTTGAGACCATCTACCACCCTCACCTTGGTTGCGATCGCAGTTGGCGATGTCACCATACCTAGCAGTGATTCAATTTGTTTTTGGCAATTTTTCGGCCAACTGGCGGCCGGGCTCTGTCAATCACTGCCGCCAACACCTTCCCCTCGTCGTGCCACATCCATCCCAACCAGCAGCACTGCCGTCAGCATTTTTCAGTGACAGGCATGTGCCAGCCTGTAACCAACCCACGATTCGAGTTAGGGTTTTATATTCAGAACCGGTCGGGTCGACCGTTATTTTTCGAGTTGAGTCAGTTTCAGGACACGTGTACCGAGCCGACGCCGGTCGCGTGTATGAGCTATGAGGGTCATGCGTACCCAAGTATATGATGATAACGTCATGAACACAGCAGAACAGAATGAGTTATCAGAATATATGAGAGTATGCCAGTGATTTTTTTTATTATTTTTATATATAATGGATCGTAGAATTAGTTTTAGGCCGTTTATTGCGTCAGGATGCGTTACGGGCATTTCGGGTGGGTTGATAGCTCTAGAGCATATCATTATGATTTTTTGTGTGTTGTTTGATTTTACGGGATTTTTCCCGATTTTTATGAATTTTTTTAGGATTTAATATGACTTAGTTATTATACTTGACTCGAGCCGGAGACGAGTCAAGTCTTAATTACAAGATTGCCACCCAACCTTTCTTCTCCACCCCGACCTTTTCTCCCCACGCCCAAACCCTCGTGCCGCGCCGCCCCTGTTCGCGCGCCACCGCCGCCGCTGTCGGCGCCGCCCGGCCGTCGACCGACGCCGACCAGCTCGGCGACGACGTCGCCCTGCCGCCCCGACCAGGCCCGGCCACGAGCTGGCCGCCGCGACGCGAGGAACCACCGCGGTGACGCAATGCTTGCGTCGCCGATCGCGCCGCCGCCGACCATCGCCACCACGATCAGGTGGTCGGCTCGACGTCCTCGACCCCTCAGCTGCCTTTCCCGACCGGAACGGAGGCCGTCGCCACCGTGGCCGGCCGGATCTAGCGACCCATCGCCGCCGGCTCTGTTTTGCCATTTTCCGGCGAGCCGCCGCCTCCATTGGCCACGCTGAGGTCATAGATGAGTCGGGCTCGCCGAGCCGGTTCCGAGGGTACCCAACACGACCCCTTTCCGACCAGTAGACGCCGCCGGCGATTGTCGCCGGAAAACCACCGGAAGTCGCCGGAAAACCGCAAGCAGCTGCCGGAAAACCGCCGGAAAATCGGAATTTCTGGAATTCACCGGAATTCACCGGATCTTCCGCGGGGCTCACCCAGTGGAGCCCGATCGAGCTTCGGACGCCGATGAGCGCCGAATTTGAGCTCCGAGACGCGCGACGGAACCCTAGCCGTCGCCGATTGCCGACGATGTGAGGTATAATTACCTCCGATTGAGTTATTTAAAATTGAATGATGATTGTTAGCATAGCATGCTAGAATTAACTAGTTGTCATGATGAATGTTAGCACAATATGCTAGATTTGATTAACCGTCATGAGTAATGCCTAATTATGAGTAAAGGGATGATTGCATGATTTGGGTAATTGCGAATGAAGAGTAAGTGATCTAATGAGATGAATTGTGTATGAGCATGTTAATCTAGTACGATGCAACTTAGAAGAACAGAATAAAATATGGTATGAATAGTTTGAGTTAGGATTATTTACTCTTATAATTATCTGATTGTTATTTTGATGGATGATCTTGTGGTTGCATTGTGTGTGATGTTATTGAGTTTGATGCATCATTTAGTTAGTGGGCGTTAGTATTTAGTTTTGATGTGTAGGTACGGAGTAGGAGCTCGCCGCCTAGGCGCGATGACACGCTTGGAGCTTCTACCAGGTCCGTTTAGGACTCGTCTGTTTTAATCTTTTCTATTGTATGTTTGATTTATTGCCTGCAGGACGGGTTAAGTGGCATTTTATCGGATCCCACTTAACTCGGGCCATTTAATCGAACATTTTCCGGATTAATAACCCCTCGAGGATGAGATCCCTCGAGGTTGATTTCGAAAACAAGATCCACCACAAGTTGCCTTCGGGCCTATTATATAACTCCCTACCCAAGCCCTATATATATATAGTTTTCGCGTTTTTAGTGAGACGAGAGATGGAGAAATCGACTGCACGTACCATGCAGAGGATGCCGTGACAGTCAAAGCGGGCTCTGGATTAGTGCCAGCGGACTGTTCCATTCCCGAGGGATCCTGACAACTCCGCGTTTGAGTTCCTCACACCCGGAGAACGTGGAGGTTTACGGGTACTGTTTAGTACAGCGCATGTCCGGACTTGTGGTTCAAAGGGTACTAAAGGCGACTGCCTGAGAGTACTCGGCCTTCGTGCTCAAGGCCAGGAGAAATATGGAGGTAAGGAGAGGGCTTAGGATAAAGTTTCACGAGAAGTACTGAAAAAGAAGTGCTGAGAGTAGCACAGTACCAGCAGCAGAGCAGTAAGTTCGGGATGCTACCGGGTCTGCAGCCCAGTGGCTCCTCAGTAGTGCCCTTCAGAGTGTTCTTGAGGAAGTATATGGTTTTCTTTCATATGAGAGTTTGCTCTCATAGCCAGCTTGTTATAGTTATTTTATTTTCCGGACCAGTAACACTTGTTACTGACGTGTTTTTATACTATATGTAGGTAATAATCATGAGTTGGAGGAGCCAGCTTGGACGGAGGAGCAATGAGGTCTTGTACACACACACATGTTAGATTTCTGAATGTTTAATATTGTATTATTATGTTATTATATTGTGAATGACATGAGTAAATGTTTGAGCATGATGATATGATGTGAATGAAATGCTAAGACAAGATAATAGAATGCAAAATATGATCAGAGTTGAGCAGCGGAAGCGTAGTGGGTTGAGACCCGAGCTTCAGAATGAATTCATAAGATGTTAGATTTTGTGTGATTGTTAATG
Organism: Piper betle; assembly: GCA_033002965.1. Lineage (NCBI taxonomy): Eukaryota > Viridiplantae > Streptophyta > Magnoliopsida > Piperales > Piperaceae > Piper > Piper betle. Next base: position 59,928 of record JAURVB010005574.1, read on the forward strand.
CATGCCGACATATTTGTATATATATTATTTTGACAGGGTGGGCCCATAATTGCACTTTTAGGGGAGACCCTGTTAGTTTTACTTCAGAATTTTCATCGATTTTGCTCGTAATTGTGATGGTGTGAAATTTAATTTGCATGTCATTCATGTAGTACCATGTTAGGATTTTGTGCATGCATTCATTCATGACAGATCGTATCTTCATCTTAAGACGCCGAGATTGGATCCGCACGAGTTAGGTTCGCGTTAGCCGACCTAACCGGGGCCTGTAACATGCCGGTTTGGTTCACGAGCGTGAACCGGATTTGGGGTGTTACACAGCCTGTCGTGAATGCTTACCCAACTAGTCTTATTGTGTTCGTATGCCAATCACCCTATGCCTACGTCCATCTTGCCCGCGACCTATTTACAACTCGACTTCTGTTTGCTTGCTCGCTAGCATGTGCCTATATCCACCAAGTCAGCTCAGCCAGTTCAGTAGTAGATTCGTCCAAGGCGACTCAGTTGGATTCGGTTCGACTCACCGAGTTGACTCAGTAGACATTTTCAACTCATTTTAAACATATTTCAATCATATTTCGAATATTTTTGATAATTCATGATTTTGTGCATTATTTTAGATAAATATTTACATTATTTGGCATGTTTCAATGTTATGAGCGTTTTTTTTCTTATTTATTAATTTATTTATTCATTATTATTTATTTCTTGTGATTTATATATTTGTTGATTATTGATGGATGATTATATGATCATTTATTATTATTGATGATGTATTTATTTGTCAATATTATTTTTTGTTTATGTTTATCTTATTTAATTTAATTAATTGATTAATTATTATTTATTTGCTTGCTTAGGTTATTATTGATACGTGTTTAGTTGTAAATTCGTATATTTGATATTTATATTATTATTATTATTCATGATTAATTGTTATTAATTATTTATTCATTTATTTACTTCTTTATTTATTTACTCCTGTAAGTGTTAATATTTATTTGCATTTCACATATTTGTTTAGTGTTACTTATATAATTATCTTTATTCATGAATAGTATTTTATTTATTTTATGTATTTATTATTCATTCATATATTTATGAGTTTATTTATTTATTTATTATTAATTATTTAATTAATTATTTATTTTGATGGGTGGTTAAAATATTATTTATTATTTATTAATTTTCTTAATGTTACTTGTCTACTATTATTTTAGTATTGTTCTTTTATTTATTTGACTTATTTTATTTATTTATTTATTTGTTTATTACTTGCATGTGTCTCGTTTTGCATGCCAGATGTTGTTCATTCATTCATTTCCTTTGTATTGTTAATTGTTTGAGTTGATGTTATTGTTGATGTGAACACACACCACGATCATGCATTATATAAGTTGTCAATTTTTTACTTAATAGTGAGTTTCAATGTATATTGTGGAGTCCGAGCTCACTGTAGATGTGTCGATGCGCTTGGACTACAGGTTTGTTAGGACTCTTTTCAGATTTACCGCTTTGTTATATCGTGAATTTGATTTCTAGATCATAAGACATGTTAAATGACTATTTTATCAGACCACATTTAACACATGTCATCTAGACGTATTTTATTTTTGTGATTAATAATCATCGAGGATTATATCCCTCAAGTTTTTTTCGAATTTAGCTCCATCTCATGTTACCTTCAAGCTTACTTATATGATTCCTTTTCTAGCCATATATATAGTTTTTATTGAGTTTTTAGTGAGCCGAGAATTAGTGTATTTAACCTTGTGTATACTCTGAGTAGGCACATATGCAGGTTGCAGTGGGCTCTGCATTAGTGAGAGGGTTGGTCAATTCCGAGAGATCCTTACATCTCTACGCCTTGAGCTTCCTCATACTCAGAAAGGTGTTGATTAGACGGATATTATTGTATACAACAGATGTCTAGACTTATGGTATCAAAAGGTACTGAAGCTGATTGATTGAGAATACTCGACCATTGTGCTCTTGGCGAGTCATTATTAGAGGTTTGGAGAGGGCTTAGGTTATGTTCTTTTTCCCGAGAGCAAGACCAGTTATTGTCAAGAGGGGCATTTGTCAAGAGTGACACAACACCAGTTTAGTTCGAAATGCCATCGAATCTACAACTTGATGGCTCATTAATAGACGCGCTTTAAGTGCTCACATGGAGAGTATATGTTGTTTTTCTTTCCTCGTGGAAATCAGTTTCCACTTACCAATTTGCACTAGTTATTTTCTAAACTAATGATATTCGTCGCAATGTTTTTCTTATTATGTATGTGAGTCTTGTATTTCAGTGCATTTGGTCTACTTTGGTGGAAGCAAAGATAGGTACTACACATATTTATAATTAGCACACTGTTGTTTTCTTTCATGCTTTTATCTATGCTTGATATAAATTTTTTATATATAATTAGTAATGTTTTCTATTTTCGAGACGCCAAAGGGGTTGTTTTGGTCTTTTTTATCATTTGAATCTTACATATTAATTGACTTTGATATAACTTAACTCGATCGTAATATTTTTTATTTGATTTTTAAGTGAACCAAAATCAAGGTGCTACAACCAGCCTATAATATTATTAGTTGGAACTTAATACAATCATCTATTTAATTTGCTTAATTAATTAAAACAACAACCTAATTTATCGTAAACCCTTTTATAGGTGATTAAATATGTCATACTTATTATTTTGTGATGATTAATTATTTATATTTTAATTTACTATATCAACTCCATAATTTTAGATTTTGATTACAATGACCTCATCATGAAATATATTAATAATAATTTCTTAAATTTTAATATTTAATCATTATCTAACAATATATTAGATCATCGTATATTATTATTTAATATAATTTGTATTGAAGTTCAAGAATATCACTTGTAAAAAAATTTTAAATTAATCCAAAAAAGGTTCAAACTTTATTTATTGTTAACATGTTTTTTGGTTTAATGATTGTGATTATCCCACCATTATATTTTAATAACCCATTTAATTCAATAATCTATGAATTAGTATTCAACTTTACACTTAATATCTCATCGATGATAATTCCACTAATATATCTAAATGAAATATTATTATTATTATCATCATTGATTAACCAAACACTAGCAAAAATTGTCACTTTAATTGATCTATCCAATAGACACAAAAACCAAATCTAAGTATGCCAAAGATGTTATTTATGTATGAAAATATTAAAATAAATATCTTACATGTAAGAAATATGATGAACATCGAAGAAAAAGAAATAAAAGAAAAACTTACAGCGAAAAAGAATAGACTCTAAAAGAGGAAAAGAAATAAAGCTTGAAAAGATATAAAGTTGAAGGAGAGGAAAGATACAAAGAATCATCTCTCCCCCCCCCCCCCCCCTCCCCCTCCCATACGGTGTTATTTACTAGGAGGCTCATTCTTATCCTAAAGGCTAGCCACTAAAGTTTGATTTTGGCCTCTCATACCCACTTATTTTATCCAAAAATGAAACTCATAAAGTAAAAATAAAAATAATTTAAATTCTCGAATTTTATAAGTCATATGTGGAGTTTGACTCTTTTAGCCACAAAATCGAATCAAAGAGTTTTTTGGAGTAAAAAAGGAGTTTTAAAATTATGACTTGAATAGTGAGAAAATTATATAAAGTAGACGTGAGAAAAAAATTCCATTTATTTTCTCTTAGAAAGAAAGAGAAATTTGTATATCATCATTCTCAATTTCTCTTATATATATATATATATTGTAGAGAAATACTTGTTAAGGGGTTTCCTATCATAATGTAAAAATGCTTTCTTTTTCTTGAATTTTCTTACAAACCAAATAAACAAAAATAATAGAAAAGTGCACTTTTCTGGCTTTTAATTTTTTTCTTTTTTATTATCTACCCATACATCGAATATCTAGATCAAAAGACAGATACGTGTAATATTGCCAAAAAAAAAATACAAGTGAAAATTCCTCAAATTTATAATACCACATTATAAACAAAAATGGATATTTGAATTTCGTGTAAAACCATGGCCACCTTTATACGTGTACGCAGGTGAACGGTGAGAAAAGTACCACAAGTACAAGTACGCAGGTGAACGGTGAGAAAAATACCATAAGTTTGAAGAGTCGTTTATGAACGGTCAGATTTGGTTGGTTGAAGGTATATGGTAATGGGTAGCCGACACCAATAATATAAACTTTAAAAAAACTTAAATATTTTATTCTATAAGACTATAAGTCTTTCTTATGGGTGCATGTATTTATATATGAAACTATTATATGTTCAACTTTAATTTTTGTGTATTAGGCTGTTTTGTTATATTAGTTCTTTTAAATTAATACTTGGTGTGCATGTCCAATGCCCGAACAAGGCACCCCTAATCGATTTTGGAAATGCCCACCTCCACTTCATGCACCACTGGGAACGACAAAACAAGACAATGCTATCAAGTGTTTGTATCTTCGATAGAAAACCTGCCAAGTGCTTGTGATTAGCGGCTAATGTGTTCAAAACATTATAAAAGGGAGAGGAAAGCAGAAAGCAATTTCCTCTAACCAATTATTTGACCATCTCTTCCAATTATTTGTGGAGGATTTTAAATTGGGTGCCCTCCATAGCTGGCGCGGCAGTTTGATGAGAAAGATTGCAGTAAAAAAAAACAGAGATCGTTTGTTAAAAAAACAGAGAGAGAGAGAGAGAGAGTAGGTAATGGACACGAAATACATATAAAGACTGCACCAGAAAACATGTAGATCAGAGAGAACAGCCAGTTGTCGTCCCAGAAATAAGCACTGTTAATGTACTGAATAAACTCGCTCAATGTTGATAGTAAAGGCACTACAGAAGAAGCCCATTTATCAAATAGTAATTTGAAGTTGTCTCAGAGTAATATGTTCGGTCTTCCCTTATGTTCTATTTAATGAAGTTTTTTCAAATACCAAAGGAAATCATCTTGGGCATTCTACTCAAATAAAAAATGATATATCTTATCCGATGAGATCGGTACAAAATTGGGTGTTCCAATTTCTCTCTTCAAAACAAGTTTATATAATTAGTATTTGTTTTCTATGTTTTGTAAGGAGCATATCATTTTTACGTGCCTGTTTGTGTTATTTTCTAAAGAATGACATGGTTGCTTCAATACATGTTCTGATTGCACAAAAAACTAATAATAAGCTAATTATTTAAAGCGACCGGATTTTGGCCCTTGTGGCCATGCTGATAGACGTGCAAAGAGAGGAACAAGGGCCACAGTTTGATGGGAAGAACACATGAACGCAGGAGCATGCGCACCAAAAGAAAGAACTGCTCATTATCAGAAAAAATGGTGCAAAACAAGACGAATCCCACTTGGCCTTTTTCCTTTTTTCTTGCCTTGGACTATTATGGTACCTCTTCCCTCAACCACGTGTGGTGCCGGCCCCTTAATATTGCTGCTGCCCAGAAGCTGGCACCTTGTTTCCTTGGCCTGCCACTTCTTCACATGTCCACCTCCCGTCCTTTTGTGCCAGTCATAGGCCTCGCTGGCCCTGGCTCTCCCATCCTCATCATCCAAAATTTTGTGGGCACAACTTGTTTTGTTGTATCATAACAGCATGTTTGTTCTGGACTGTGGACTGCTGTGGCATGGTTTAGCTTGCTGTGAACATTCCAAGTTTCCAAGGTTGGTAGAAAATAGGTGATACACACCATAGTCCGCTGTTCCTAGGTCCTGTATATTGTGTGTTATGACTAGATTTAGAATTCCGGTTCCAACGGTGGTGCACCACCAGGTTGTGGGCAGGCAACACACAAGTTCTTGTATCATTTGTAGTACATTTATGTTTGTGGGATTAGATTGGACAATATCGTTCTACCAAAGATTTGTAATTTTGGGATGTTTCGATTGTAAAAATCTTGATTTGGCTTGACGAAGCATGCATATTGTTAAACTTTATCAATTTTAGATGTTTTTGCTTTTATTACATCGTTTATTTCGCATACATACTATGTCACCTGTTTCTTTTCAACAATTAAAAATTAGCAAATTGTTGTATGTTTCGTTGAAGCCTAAAAACCTCAGAGACATGAAAATCCAACCATTCATTTTAGATCAAATAACTGTATTTTTTTAACTTAAAATATTAAAATTACCTTCATCGTCAAACTGTTCTTGTAATTTAATGGATCACATTAAATGGAGTTGTATGAGCTATTGCTGATACAAAATTTTCTCTCCATATTTTACTAGGACAATTTTGGTTTCTGAAATTACTCACATTTCAAATTTTAAACCTTACACTCTATTTTCCGATCGTCGGAGACTTGGAAGAGCGGGGGCCTCAAGCCTCGAGCGTGAAGAGTAGGGTAGTTTTACGAGGTGCTTTCTTCATGATTTATAGTGGTCCCTTCTCACATGTAGAGGCATCTCCCATGCAATGATTAGACCAGTTTGTCTTCTTTTTCTTTTACAGGGGTCGTGTGTTCTTAGATGTGAGCAATGGGCAAGATTGAAATATTATTCTGAAGCCAAGATGGAAAATCTGAGTTTCAATGATCTGAAATCAAATACTTTGCAAGGAAGATCCCAATGCCAACTCTGAATATTCATATTGGATACTTGACATGGTTATGTGCCGGCACCAACAGGGAAAGCACTTGTGTTGCCATGGCAGCTCATACACTTTGATGATCAAACATGAAACATGTACTACTGCTGCTCACACTCTCACTAAGACATTAAACATGATTCCAGCTATGTGTTGCCAAGTAGTAAAATATATAAATCAATCTGATTAAGTACTTATATATGACTAAAAATCTTAATTTTCTGAATGTGAGCCGACTGAAATCAATGGGAATCATATAAGACTGCTAAAGTAATGAAATAGTTCAGGTGCTATTGCAGAAGAAAAGAAGTAAAATCTACACAATGAACTGTTGCCCACCTCTATCTGCCCTTCTCCAAACTTTGTGCCCTTCCTTCTCTCAAACCTGATCAAATGCAGGAAAACCAATATCTGGGCAAAGCAATCACCCGCCAATCTTGGTCTTCTCCTTCTCCACTCTCTCAAAATAGCTAGCAATGAGCTTCAAGCTCTCCACCTTCCCCTGCAAAGACAATATATACTCTGCCGTCTCCTCAAACAGCCTCTCCACCCCAAGAGCCTCCCCGCCAGGAATAAGCCTCCTCAGAGCCCATATCTTCGTCTCCAACTCCTCCTTTTCCCCATCACTCTCCCCACTGCAAGCAACACTACTTCTCTCGCTCTCATTCCTTAACCTTCTCACCATCTTGTGTTTTCTCCTTTTACCACCATCATGCATTGACGGTCTGCTCCCCCTCTTGACCAACTTTTCGACATGGAAGCGAGATGGGTCTTGCATTGGGAGGAATGGCAAGTCTAGGGAAGCAAATTGGGAGCCATTGGTGTTGCTCTGCTCCTCCATTTTGGACTCCAAACAAGAGGAGGGATGAGAGGAGATGGAAGGGGAGAGTGTTTGTTGGCATTTAGACAGCATGCGCGATAAATTATTGCTCAGGAGTTCTAGAAATGTCAATGCCAGCCTAAGTCCTGGCCCACACTTCCCTCCCATGTGATACGCCCCTTCCAAATCTATGCCACCATTCTTTTTCTCCACCACACCCCTCTTATATTATTTTTCATTTTAATAATACAATTAACATTTATATATTTTCAATAAATATTTATATTAGTTAAGTATAAATAACAATTTAACTCACAAATTCATCAATAATTGACCTATAATATTATGTATCAATATCGTATTAGTCAGTTCAACCCTGGTAACTCTGCAAATTTTATTTATATAAATTAGACCTCACCTATTCGGAGTTAAATTATAACTTAGGAAATATTATTTATGCACCAAGTTTCAATTGTTAAGAATGAGAACTATTAAATATTTTAATCAAGACTTTTTATACTTATTGGCAACTAAACACGTTAGACACACTTAGAAGCAAATTATCCATTCTGAATCAACCAAAGCAATTTAATTTTTTTCGGGTATTATATTTAGCATAATAGAAACCTCTATATACCCGTTAGCTTTAATATTATGTAAAATTCAGGTGGTTTAATTAATCACTTGTCTTTAAAGTTCAATTTGTTAAGAAATAAAATTACTTAATTATTTATTTTAACACAGTAATACCTTTTTACCTTCTTGAACTTAAACAAATTACTCTTTAAACAAATTAATCTTTAACTTGTTTACCATCATAGCAATTATCAGACGCCAACGGAATTGGGAATGGGTTGGGAAGAAGTTGGAGAGCATAGAAGGGTGCGGCCAAGGGAGGAATTGGGGAAGCACATGCAGCCACATGATTTTCTGAGCCCCAAAAGAAGGTCATGTGCAAGGAGCAGCAGCACCGCTAATGGTGTGGCCTTCTTATACCTCATCGTCTTTCACTCTTCCATGCAACAGTGACCATCACACATGGTGCAGCTGCTCCTCCCTTTTCCTCCTTAGCCGCCCAATCTGCCGGTGCTGCTCTGGGTGTGGCCGACCGCCCACCCAGACCTGGCCATGTTCTCCATTTGTTCATGTTCTTCACTATTAAAAAATAATGTAGTACTCTACATTCTTGCAGACTCTACACCTATTCACATTACACTAATTTCTTGGATCTGGGTCGTTCATAAATTTCCGTGCTAGTGTGTTAAATGTGCTGCTTTGCTTTCCAGAGGGGAAAAATGTGAAATGCTGCAAATGCAGTGGTTTATCTTCTAAGATTATCGTTGGTGTGCGTTTTTCTTGATGGGGGCAATGGTAGACACAGGTGGGATGTTGCCTCCTGCGGAGACACAAACTCCACGGACCTTGAGAAGTGTGAGCAAGAGAGAATCAAACTTTATTTGGGTATGTCCATATTTTTGCCAGTTAGGATTTGCATGTATATACTGCATTATTTGTGGGCCTTCAAACCAGGAAAGTGAACCACATGGGTGCCTGTGGAGCTCATCATGCTTGCTTTCATTTTTAGCCTGTGTTGAGATGTGGACAGGATGGAGAGGAGTGGGAGTCACATGTTGCAGACCTCGCTGCTTTCCTGCTATGTTGGTTTGTTTAATGGTGTTTGTTAGGGTAAATTTAAACAGATGGTACGATGGGTAGACGATACCAAGCTTAGTTAGAAGGTAAGGGATATCCCCATTAATGGGAAGATTTTATGTTTGGATTAGTTAGAATCAGAGCAATAAAATGTCACTTGTTTTGCTTTGATTCATAATTGATTTTTTGTTTTGGTTGAAAAGAATCATGAATGTAAGGGCTGTTTGAAGACATTCTATTAGACATATCCTACATGTTTGTCAATTGAAGTGAATATCTTCCTCCCAAACCACACTTGACTGAGTTAATTAATGGTGCAGATAATAGTGTTGAAGTAAAAAGAATTTCTACGGCCAAAATATAATCTCTCTAAATTGTGTATTTGTTATCGATTTGAATTCAAAGTAAAACAAGTCGAACTTGAGAAAAGTAAATTTCAGCTCAAATTGCCGGATGAGCAACTCTGTATGAGATTCTAGAGGGTAATGCCTATGCCTCGTGGGGTGCTGATCCACATGTACAATAAGGCGTTTTTCGGGCAGCAATGAGAGAGGTTATTTGACAAGAAAATTATTTTAAAATAATCTTGGTGCGATATCTCTAGATCCATTAGTGTGATATGCTTTTATGTCAATTGAGTTAAATTATTTTGAATAGATAACTTAGGCCCAATAAATTTATACCAACTGAGTCGAACTATCATAAATATTATCAAAGCCAACACACGACACGACATATTGAAATAGTAGAGTAGAAAAGATGAATGTGAGCCAGGCTTATGGCCGAGAAAATAAAGAAATTATTTTGAAGACATAATTTTTTAAGTAGAGTGACTTGAATATCTCTTAGAATTAGTTATCTATCTAATATCTATCATGTTAACATTGATTATATTAATATTATTTGCTTCTAGATCTTCAATTTTAATTGATCAATTTAAAAAGATAACTATACGATAAGATAACTAGTCAATTGTGGTGAGGCTAACATAACAATGACTGCGGACCCAACATCTTCTCCTCCCAAAAAACATAATGCAATATTTTAAAAAATATACCACTATCTCAACTTAGCATATAAATAAAAGAAAAAAAAGACATGGCAAAATAAGGGGTAAATTGACAGGTAGTTGGATTGTTAAGTAATGCACATTGTTAAGTAATTCATTGAGACAAAGCCAGGAGCATAATTAATGAGAACGCAGAAATACCGGTTCCGTTCACATAGAGCAGATTCCAACCAGTTCTGTCGTCGATTATTGATCATGAATGAATGCTGGCTTCCACTGTTGAAAAGCAGTAGTCTCCCATTACTTCATGTCAAATGCCAATGGACAGAGAAAATGTCTCGATGAATTAATTTGATCCAATACAAAAATTAAATGCCGATACAAAATCAGTATGTATACAGAAAAGCACAATTACTGTAGATTAACGATTACATCACAGGATCTATGAATGTGTAAAGAAAAACAAAAATCAAAATGACCATTAATACATCCAATATTGTGATATAGCCTTATGATACTCAATCCACAAAATTCTCCATTTTATGCCACAGGAAGAGGTTACATGATTTTTGTCATAACACACACTTACAGAGATTTACCAATCTTACCTCCTGAATGAACAATGTACCTCTATATAACAGTCCTGTAATCTAGGGCATACTGTATATTCACCAAGTATATGTTCTCAATTGGTTTCCTCTTGCAATGGCCTATTCCACATTTTCGGCACATGCGATCGCTTTATGACCAATTATTGTATAGCGAATAGATGGAATATCAAACTTAGAAAAAAATTCCAGAATTCTTACTCTTGTTCACTTTATGCGCTCAAGATTATATGTTGCCATTTTCTCAAGTGATAATCTGAACTCACTCTGGGGAAGGCACTGGAGATTCTGAACAGCTAGATCAGCTTTCTCTCTAGCCAAATCATGAGCTCTTTCAATTCCACCTCCGCTGAGGACCAATTCTATAGCCTCATCTAAAGAACCCGGTTCATTAAATTCCGAATCAATGATATCTCTCAGCTTGGGCTCTTTCTCCAATGCAAAAATAACTGGGGCAGTAAGATTTCCCTTAGCCAAATCGCTTGCAGCCGGTTTACCAAGCTGTTCTGCAGACTGAGTGAAGTCCAATATATCATCCACAACTTGGAAGGACAGACCAAGATTTTTCCCATACTCATACATCTTCTCACATACGGAAGCACCTACGCCACTAAATATGGCAGCACCTTTTGTGCTTGCAGCAACTAATGATGCGGTTTTATAGTAACTTTTGCTTAGATACTCTTCAAGGGTAATATCACAATTGAACAGACTTGAAGCCTGTTTTATTTCTCCACTAGCAAAATCTTTAATGACCTGTCACATCCAACAAAAACTGCACATTAAAAATCTGAAAGATCAGACGGCTTATGTTCTTTGTAAAGTGGTATACTTACTTGACTTATAAGCTTTATGACTTCAAGGTTTTCAAGGTTCGCGAGGTACCATGATGACTGTGCAAACATAAAATCACCTGCTAGTACTGCCACTCTTGTACCAAATAACTGGTGAATCGTTTCCTTCCCTGATAAGAGTCACAGTCTTCTTCATAAATCGAATTATAAATTTCAGATTTAAAATGACAACAGTTTTTCACCAGATAATAATGCAAAAAAATTATTTCCCGTATACAGCTATCAATGTAACAGTCACAAGAACACTTGAATTACAATGTACACCATAAGTTGGCAGTAACTGATTGTGATCAGCCATTCACTGGAATATGATCATGGTGAAAGAAACAGCCAGCCTCCCAAGAACCGAAATATGCATTAGGCTCTAACTAGACAATAATATAAACTTTATGTCCAATGACAATGACCAACAGAAAAAAAAAGAATCCAAATAAATCTAAAAATCTAGTCCCTCTTTGTATCTACATATCGTAAATTTACATATTCATAGCTGAAGTAAATTAAATTTTGGGGAGGTAATTCTTCATTGTGTGATAATCAGTACATTTAGAAATAACCAGCAATCTGAAGAGCATAAATTAGGAAAAGACAAAAGACAAAAAAGCCAGAAGAGGATTGACAATGAATTGTATGATGAGTATCACTCTCTATGACCCGCCCAAGTGCAAACGTGTGGGCCTAAGCCACCCCTTCAAAATGGTCAACCACATGTTGAAGATCCATAGGCATACCCCCACTATTATATTGAATCTTACCTTGGTAGGTATTGGATGTGATACTAATTTAAGGGATATCACATAATATCTTATACTTTCTAAAACAAATTAATATTTTACTCTAAAATATGTTGTCATCTACCAATTTTCTTGTACATGCGGTCAAAATTCATTTCCAAATTAATAACATCATCATTCTGCTAAAAATAACAGCACTTAAATAAGCTGAGTAAATTTCACCCAAATAATAGTGCTAGTCTACTAAAACGAAAACCTCAAGTTAAAAAAGAAAGTTTGGTCTATAACCATAAAACTCAAAACAATGGTTAATAGTTCTAATGTGGTATAATAATTTGCGAGTTATTCCAACTAAATTGCAACACAATGGTCCGATGGACAACCTTACCTCTTCTCATATTACTATCATCAAGAACATCATCATGTAATAAGCTAGCAGTGTGGATCATTTCTATGATTTCTGCCAAACGGCGATGTTCTGGGGTCAAATCCCTGGGTTCGAATACTGTGAGAAAAGATCCACTTCAAACTAAGATGCAATTCAAAAGTTTCAAGTTTGGCTACTTACTTGATGCCTGCTAGTTTTGCTGTGGCTCTTGATACAAGAAATACCAAAGCTGGTCTTAATCTCTTTCCTCCGGCACTAAATATCTGCTCTGCAGCAGATATAAGAACTGGATTTTCTGAACCAACAATCTGCAAAAGTAAAAAAGTAAGGTGTTAATGCTAAAAGGTGTATATTTCAGTTCTGAGAAAAATCTACAAGTACAAAAAGCAGAAGAAAAAAAAGAAACACAATGAAATAAGGCCAACTGCATATTTTAAATTTGGAGTTTAAAATAATTATAAACCCCGGATGCTTCCCACTTCCAAACATATAAGTAAAATAAAACACTGCTTGGACATGTTTAATTAGGACAGCAACAATCTGTATCAAGGCAACAACTACACCAATTTTGTGTTAAATAATTGGATACTCCAGCCAAATCAATATATCATTCTTAGCTTGTTAAGAAGGAATTTTTCGCTACCTTGCTCTCTGAGAGAAAGCACACATCTATTGAACTACAACTGACATATGTATGTACGCATGCCACCACAACCTTAACTTCAGAGATTTTTATGCCCTTCAAAAAGTAATGCTTACACAAAAACCAGAGAGCCAAGGCACTTGTCAGGACAGGATGTAGCTCGACTGTGCTTTATCATCCATTGTGCTTCTTTAACTAGTTTTTTTACCGTCCCAATTATGTTGTCTCATCTCTAGTTGTCATTTTCAGAACGCATTGATGTATCATCGGAGTAAGTCATCCGAGGAGTTGACCTAATTGATTTAAGAACTTATGTCATCAAACAAGAAAAGTGCACGCTGACAAGGCAGCTAACTTACCGAAAGCAAATTATTGTTCATATTTTGCAGGTCATCTGCTACCACTTTCAATAGGGAAGACACAGAAACAGGTCCATTTGAACTCAATTTCCACTCCAGTGATGGCACCGAGTCTCTCACATCCACTGCATCAGAAAAACATCCATATATAAGTGATAGCTTCCACCAAATTCCAAGCAACAAAAAACCAAACAGCAAGCATGCACAAAGCAGACAACAGAATCACTCACAGTCCAGAGTAGTATCAGGAGGCTGTGCCACACAGTAAGCACCTCTGAACCTCCTGCATGACAACCTTGCAGACCTGCTACCCAACCCACTCCACTTCTCAAGGCTCCTACCGGGGAATCCACTTGCCAATCTGCCACAACGACTGAAAGAGCACTCACAGCCACCCCAATCCCACCCCGCACCATAGCACTCCACACGCCCACGAGCCAAAGAAACCATTCTCCCCACTACCCACCCCAAAAAACCCAAAAAACAGCAGTGCCCAGATCAATCAGAGCTCATAAAACCCGGCCATGGCAGCTCACTGAGAGCTAACTCGGCAAATAACCGCCGTCCTTTGCTACTGGGAAAGAAGTGGCGCTCAAAAAACGTGGTTTGAAGACTTGAGCCGTCGTGAGGTGGACTGACAAGGTCCACAGGAGGGAAGCGGCTTCTTATCGGGTTAGGTGTTGGAGAGGAGGTCACTCGGCCACGGCCCTCACTTGGCTGCGACTTTTCAACCATGACAAGAGAAGTCGTGGCAAAGTTGAAGCCCCGACGCTATTTTGTTAATTAGTTTGTTGTTCATGTATTAAAAGAATATTTCTAAATAATCAAACGGATATAAACAAAATTATGAATATAATTTTTATCCAAATGATGCTTAGATATGACAGTAAATAGTAAATACTTAGCATGTCATGCCCGTTATTGTTCGTATCCGTAAATAATTAATAAAAAAGATAAATTTATAAAAAAATTACCTAAAATTATACTTATGCATATTTTGTTATTTGTCTATATTTACAATTGATTAGTATTAAAATTATATTAATAAAACTAATAGGAATTATAAAAATCACATTAATAATCTATGATAAGATATTTATAAAAATATATTTTTATTTTTTTATCGGCTAGTTTGCCGCTTAAAATGTTTGTCCGTAGTGGATGAATATATTGGCATCGGTGAAAAATATTAAAAAAATAGATATGGATAAATATGAATGCTGTTTTTTTTAAAAAAAATTGATATGGCACTGGAGAGGCCTAATGCCATGCTCATCTTTGTCTGTTACCACCCAACTATTGCTAAATTTTTGCTTAAACTTTTAAAAATAAAAAGATTTTCCCTAAATCTTGCAAAGTCTTCCTAATAATGTTGTGAACTCTTAGCTTGTTATTATGTTGTTACAAATTTTAATATGTGATTGCTCCAAATTATAGTTTTAAATATTGGTAATTAATTATTATATTGGTAGGTCTGATTTGGTATATTAAATATCAGATTAAATTTAATTGTGTTTAATAAAAAAGACTAGTATCAGCTAGTGTAAATATTCCCTTGTTAACTAGAGAAAATCTAGTAATTTATTAAAATCTTACAAACATTATTTTTTTAAGCGCGATAAAATTGTCCTTATCATATAATTATTTTTTTTACTTGAATGATTTATTATAATTTGAGTTGAGATAGGAATATCTACATTAATGGATATTAATTTTTCCCAATAAAAATATTTATAATACTTTGTATTCTTTATTATGAATTTTTATAAAATGCATCGTGGTCATTTTGAAGTAATCTAAAAAGCCCTTTGAGGAATAAATTTGACAATTTAGCTTGTACCTTAACATTTATATTTTAAATAAAGAGATGGTCAAATGCACTATTAAAATTCTTTTTAATTCAAGCATCTTGTGAACCTCGAATTCCAAACCGGTCAATTCTTGTGAAATGACTAAATTAACGAAAAAATGTATAATATCCTTCAAATGTACGATAAATCATGTGATTTCTTGTCACGGATTCGTAGAAAAAATATTACAATAACAAGTCCTCGATAGCTGGCACATACCCCTCATTAGCATTTTTGGGCATTAGGAAAAATTACAATAAAATAAGTTTGCTTAGTGACGCCTATAAGAAGAAATATTTTAATTCTAACTATTTCAATCCTATTATTAATTCGTTGTTATTGTTTCTTGACAACCAAATTTTCAGAGACGTACAATCATTTACGTTGAAGTGACAATTCATATAAGTTGATTGAGAGCCTTCAAAATAAAAAATGAAACCCGCCAAAATGAAAACTATAATTTATAAATTTTTTTATAAATAAAAAAATAAGAAAAACATAGTTTTTTTTTCTAAAAAAAACTGCATAAAACATAGTTGAATCGACCATTCTAAGGTCTTGGGCATATAAGTGTGGGTGTGATCTTGTTTGGGAGGAAAGAGGTAAGGGAGAATATCCAATGGCTAAATCTATTGATGCCATCTGGGCTGGTTTATTCCCCATTTTGGACCTTGGCAAATCGAACCAAAAATATATACATGTATTTAAACTAAGACTATCCGAACTTAGAGTTGCCTATCGGTTTGGTCACGAATTGCTTAAATTAAACCCACAATTTAAATTAAATTTATAAACTAAATCCAATCATTACTGTTTAACTCTCTACCTTTGATACTAAACCCAATTATTTAACATTGAAGTAAAGCCAAATCCGAATTTTTATTAAATCGGTACCTATTTAACTATTTGAATTATATGTTGGGAACAAGAATATTTAAATTATATAGTAATAATAATAATAAATATTCTAAAAAGTGAAGTTAAGTGAAAAAATATTTTAAAAATACAAATTAGATATTTAATAGTTTTAATAATAGATATTAATTTTAAAAGTTAATACAATATTAATCTTAATAATTAAAATTATAATATAAGAATCAGGTATTGATACCCCGTCACTCTACTATCAAATATAACCATTTATAACGGGTTACTCATTTTTCTCAAACCAAATTTTATTATTAATTATTTAAAATCTTATTATTAAGATTTAGTTGGGTCAGGTTTCACGGGTACCCGACCTAACAGGCACTCCTATCTGAACACAACTTGAACCCAATATAATAAGCTTGAACCGGATTAATAAACTTGACCCATCAAAGACCCAAATCCAAACGTTAAGATTTAAACAAATTAATGTAAACATGTATCCCGATCCAATCTGAGCCCGATATAAGAAATTAACTTAAGTTCGACCATAAACCGATAATAATAATTAATATATCTGGCCAGAAAACAACTATGGTTGATAACTGGATGTAGCCGCGAAGGTTTTACGGTCATGCCACATGTGGTGTCAAGATCTGGGCATGGCCCTTGGAGGTGCAAGTTTGCAACCAACAATGCAACATAATTTAGGTCAAAGAACCTTGCCAAATCATGTCTGCTCTTCTCGAATTGGTAGTAGTCCCTTTGATTATAATTTACCAAATAAAAGTTTGTAGACTATAGTTATATATCTATATATAAATTTAGGTAGGAGCCATTTATTGGAATTGACTAGATTAGGACGCTGCATGCTTGAGTGTGGAAACTGAATGTGACCGGTGGCCATGTATAGATTTTTGTCCTATTCACTAGCCAAGAAGCGGTACTGTTAATAATTTTATATACTGATCCTCCTTGAACAATAAAATAAATCGTAATAATTTAATACTTTTATTTAGAGAGAAATTTCGATTTTAAAGATTGATATTAATTGAATAAGGAGATTTATATGCTATAATAATATGATTTATTTTGTTTATTATTATATAGTAGTTGGTCGAATCTTCTAATTTTCTTGAGACCGTGACTTTGCACTACAAGAAAATAGGTTATGTACGGCAATCAATTTTGCTGTATATACGAACTAATTACGGCGGCATAAACGCATATACGACGACAAAATGGACACTGTTACATCACCAAATTTTGACGTTGTTGTTAAACGGCTGGATTTGATCGCCGCCGTAAATAATTTTTAAAGATTTT